>CALNXI010001153.1:108976-121016 GCA_942486025.1 Porites evermanni | reverse complement strand
TCGAAAGAGACATCCTGTTGTTCGATTCTTGTAAGTGACCACGTCCCGTAAGCGACCGTTAACTCTTATTATTTTTGGTAGTAACTTATGGGAGGTTTGACTGTATTTGATTTGTGTACAACTGAACATCCAGGAAGAGAAAACATAAACACTAACGTAGGCGAAGACTTCAAAGTAGCGTATTATTTTAACTTATTTATTATTTTTAAGTGCTCAATGTAAAGAGAGTTTACGGTCATTGTATGGAATAAAGGGAGGACAACATTTTACAAATACCGCGTTTGTAGCGTCAAATCCTCTTGTTTGTGGTTACTGACAGATATTTCTGATCTCCTTGTTTCCAACAGGTTGGGACAGCTTGGTTCTTGTGAAATTGCTAAAAAAGGAATACAAAAGGCGCTCGCAGCTGAGACCACTTCTTTGGGATAGCACCATCCAGTTGCCCATAGAACAAGTCTACACAAGACTGAAAATCGTGTCAAGAGGAAAATTGGCCTTCCAGATGGAAAACGATGAGGTGAATGTGTTCGACATCTTTAAAGTTCCTGGTAGAGGTGAGGATATTATGACGATAGTAGAGGGAAGTCCAGGAATCGGTAAAACTACGTTTTGCCTCAAACTTGCTTATGACTGGGCTCATGGAAATATCCCATCGGAGTGCTCCTTTCCCAAATTTGAAGTTGTGTTTCTTCTCAAATGTCGTGACATTGATGGAAATATAATAAAAGCTATCAGAGAACAACTTTTTCCCAGGGGTATGGATATGGAGAAGTCTGTGGAGAAGTTGGTTCACTTCATGCATGACATTCATAACCAAGAGAGAATTTTGATCATTTTGGATGGATTGGAAGGGCTACCTGAAAAATCACGGCACCATGTAGATGAGCTGCTTCACAAAAGAATTTTCCCATTTTGCTGTGTCTTGGCTACAACACGACAAGAAAGAGGGATTGAAGCACGAAAAACCTTTCTCTTTGACCTTCACTTAGAAATCAAAGGGTACACGGAAAGTGACTCTATTGCTTACGTCAGAAGACACTTTGAATACATTGATCAGTCACCAAAGGGGGAGAGGCTTATTGAGGAAATTCAACAGAACACCATGTTACATGCACTCGGAAGAAACCCGCTAAATCTACTTCTTCTCTGCGTTATTTTTGAAGACTATGATGGAGAATTGCCAACTTCCCGGACGGAACTTTACCAAGTCATTGTGCAATGTCTTTTAAGACGATATAGTGTAAAAGACAATCTAGCAGTACCGGAAGATAACAACACTTTACAGGAACGATTTGAAGATGATGTTCTTGCTCTTGGAGATTTGGCTTGGGCGTGCCTGCTGAGCGATCGTCTATCTTTTCGCGAAGGAGAACTGGCAGAACATGAAGTCAGAAATAAAAACCTGGTAGCTCGCAAAATAGGCCTTCTTTACATGGAAGAAAGTTTAAAAAGGACAAGACCACAACACGAGTACTGGTTTCTTCACAAGACCTTCCAAGAATATTTAGCAGCCGCCTTTATTGCGCACAAGCTACTGAGAGGAGAGTTGAAAGTGTTTGAGTACACGACGTTTGCTGATTTGGTTGGAAAATATCCACAGGTTTTTGTTTTTGTTTCTGGTATGCTGGGCGAGAAAGCAACCGTGTTATTCAGTCAGATTGGGGAGAAGTTAAAGGAGAAGGGAGACTGGGACTGGAGCATGTGCAACAAGCAGGAGTCACAGTTCTTTGTGGAAAGCTTTCGTGAAAGTGGACACGCTGAACAAATGGCAAGTATTCTTTGTTCCTATATACCCTTCCCACAGCAAGTTAATATTGAACTACCGCATACAGAGGACAATATATTTCAAGTTGTAAAGGCATTCAGAAACTTTCGTAATTTACAGCCAGTTAAACTTACCGTTCGCGAAAGCACAGAGCTAATGAGATTTGTCGGGTGCTTTAATCATTTTGCAGAGTACATAGATAGATTCTAGTTTTGGAATTTGTTTTGATCATATAGACCATAATAAGCAACATCAGCATTTTGTTTGTGATTTTGCGCATCATTGGGTTTATTTGAAAACACGTTTACATGAACAACTGAACTTTTTTTTTGTGGAATTTGATCTACATATATTGATCTAAAAAACGATGTCTCAGATTTTTCTTTTGTTTCTCCATTATTTTTAATTAATTTTTAAACGTCAAAAGGCACTAAAAACTCCTTTATTATGGAGCAACAAGAGAAAAATCTGAGACACTGATACTCAAGACTTGAGACTCGAGGTTCGAGTGAATCTAAGTTTGAGTCTCGAGTGTCAACTTACCTTTGAGCAGTACTGTATACTTGGGGTTTGCATTGACGATTTGCACATTTTCACTTGGAACGCGAACACCAATTTTCCTTCTGTGATACGTTGACAAGATTTTGTGGGTTTATTTTCCAAGGTCTTTTCTAAAACTCATATAAAATTTCAAGCCATCAACTAAGTCACCATATCTTCCATGGCAAAATGACTGTAATTTTTAGTGAACTCAGAAACGGAAAAGTACTTCTTCCTTACCATCAGCATGCCAGCAGAAGTTTGGGCCATAATTGAGATACCGCTTCCTTGTAAATTTTCGTCTCTTCCTCAGTTGAACACCGTAAGGGTCAACCTCTTTGGCAATCCATGCAACTAGGTGTCGCGGCACATACAAATGGTATTCTAATCAAAGAAGGTGCCATATTGCTCTGTAGCCGAGAGATCCACACCCGTTGTTAACTTATCGCATGATAATATCTTTCACTTCCTGCTCATTCACCTCTTTCCTGACGCTCCTAAGACCATAAGTGCGAAGACGATTCTTTAAAGTACTTAAACTGATGGTAATGTTATGGTATACACTTAAAAATTCTAGAATAACATCATTTTGATACCCTTGATGAAAATAACCCTCGATTATTTGCTTTCCGATCTGTCGTCCGCCATTTTTATTCTACGCAACACGAGAGGAAGACTGGGTACTAGTCTCCATGTCGCCTTTCTTGTCATGCAAGTCACGGCGGCCATGTTGGTGTACAAAAAGTCCTGCGGGGATTGAACTCTTTTCTCATACCCAAAACTTTCTTTTGTTCCAAGAAATTTTGCTCAGCTTCTGACCACGTGATAGAGAATGATTTAGTATACGCCCTAATGTCTTGATGCGACAAAAAACCGAACAAATAATATATATAGACATTAAATAAAGAGATCGCAGCATACAGATCTCTCAATGTCGTAATATGTTATGTTGTGCTGTTTTATGTTATACAAAGGGGCCTTGTAGATTGTCCTTAGACTTGACAAGTGTCGTAACTTTTTTATCGCAGGTAAGGGCACTAGTTCAAGCAGGAAAAGATGCAAGTAAGTTTGAATCAAAGTACTCTCAGGTTTTCACAGGGAAAACTCAATGCAAAACAATAATGTTACCGTAATGATGCCTGTGTATGTAAACGTCTCTAAAACCAGTCATCCCGTCACCGGGCTTTACCAAAGGAGGCCCCAACTTGGAATTTACACGATAAGGATACGTCACCGTATGGTTTTTTAAAAATATTTATATAATAGTTATAACCAAAGGTTGGGGAGTGCTGGCGACAACGATTGAACGTGATCAGATTAAGAGTGATAGATGGTCCAAACGCGCGTCAGATCAGATTGCGTTCCATGCATTTTACTCGTTTCAGTGGAAGTCCAAACGAAGTTGGCTATTTACGTGTCGTGCATACGAAGTACCAACCTGTAGATTAGGATTGTGGGCTCCTCTGGTCACCTGCAATTTCTATGATGATTTTTTCATACATATTTCTTTTTTGTAACGGACGATTAATGATTCATTAACTGTTTTGGTGTTATTTATCAAATAAACTAAGCATAAGACAGGGATGACAAAACAGTGCCCAGAATCGCTATAAAAACACCGTAAGGTCCGACAAATGTCCTTCCGTTCCCTCGCCACTGTGATTGTTATACGATTTTAGTGGAAACAAGGTCAAATAAATGTACTGTTTGGGCTATCTTTCCATGCGCGCTGGGTTTTCAATGGTTCCGTATTTGGAGGAGAACAAAGACCTACTGTCATCTCACTGGCCAATTCCAAACACCGCCACGCACAATCAGTTGACCAGTTACAATAATTATTATAAAATAACTGGGATAGTACATGCGTTCTGATTGGTCTAAAATCGATGATGTAATATACCGGTGAACTGATTGAGAACGGTATCCAGACCGCGGGCCATCATACATAAAACAGGGCACTGATCTGCAAACAACGATTTTAGAAAAGCGTAAACTCGAAACAATGTACTTACCCAACCTCACTCTTTTGTAAAAAGCGTTGGTTTCTATATTTTGCTACCTGGTTTCACTATTTGCTGCTGCCATAGTTTTAATAGTTGTCAAATACAACGACGATGTGAAATCGCAAAGAAAGACAACAACTATGTGAATCTCTGGTAATAGAATGTTTCGAGAAAAACATTATCCGTTTGGTACCAACAAACAACAAAACCGATAGTTCTAGCATTCTTGAACTTGTTTTCTGTCAAAATTGAATTTGAATGAACGGCGTTGTCACTAAAAAATCTGATCCCGTTTTGGTGCAAAATCGGCCGCTGCAGGTAGTAAATCATTTGATTGCAGCTTGCGGAAAGTGAATGAAGTCCTCATTTACACTAGCAGACAGATCCGTCAGTCAAAACAAAATTACTGTGAGGGAGATCGACTGAACAAACACAGCTGCGTATAGTTTGATGTTCAATTTTCTGCTTCTGTATTAAGGTGTTTCGATATAGCTTTTCAGAGGCCATACCGTATTTTTCAATGGCTTTAAAAGTGATTTTCTCCTTGTCTGATCGCTATAAAATTTTTACCAATGATTGACTATAGAGTGAAATTTGTCAAAATGTAGGTTTTAGTAGAATCGATATTACTATGACAACGATAAACAAAAAACTTTGAAAATGATAAACGCCTAATTTTGCGCGATCTAGCCCTGCTACTGAAAATCCAACACTAGGAACTTAAAGTTTGGTGTTTAGCAAATAACCTCCGTAAGAAGTAAAAAATTCTGTATGTTTGAATTCGACTAAAACGAAAATATATTTCAAACCTTAAATTTTCAATAGCCGTGAGAGATTATTTTAAAAAAAACGTTATGAATGACTCAAATAATTCTTACTGCGCTTTTCACAAACATGCGAACTCTAAAGTTCAAAAGCCGCCTTCACAATTGCGTCGGAATGCTGCTTAATATCATATTTCGATGCCAGGAAATTTTGGTGTATTTTCGTTCTTGCGATCTTAAAAACTAACCCGTTTTCTCACCACCTGTCCAAGTGCAACTTCATTCAAAGTTTGGACTTTTAGCGCTTTTTTGTATATCTCTGAAACGACTCGAACGAATTTTTTTAAAATCTCTTCACATAATCTTCTTAATTTATTAAATGTCTGAAACTTTCATTAAGATTCATTCTCTGCAACACCTTGAAATTTCAAGACAAACCTATCCTACGAACCGGTGAAAAATCCGCGCTACAGCATTCACTGTTTTTACGTTATGCTAATTTTTCCAAATTAATGCGGACAATACATATATCCATGACTAGTACATTTCAGTGTGAGTATTGTCAATGTTTTACATTCAAAAGATGCGATAAATTCAAACTAAAATGTACTAGTCATGGAGGTATGTATAGCGCGCATTATTTGGGAAAAATTAGCATAACGTCAAAACAGTGAATGTTGTAACGCAGATTTTTGACCGGTTCGTAGGATAGGTTTGTCTTGAAGTTCGGCTATCGCTAACGGTACTAACGCACGTATTTATGAGTTGTGTTTCACCTGCTTCAAGGAAGAGTATAAAAGATCGTATATTTTCAAAGCTCTTCCAGTGAGGCAATAAGTTTGAAAAGCAGCTTATTTTTTTTGAAAGCTGTACCGAGTATTGTTAATCCTGTAAACAAGCTTTAAATATATTATTCCCTCGCTTACAAAGTTCAACAGACCTTTTTCGTTCCGGCAAAACAAAAAAAAAAAAAGAATAATAAGTGAACGACATGATACATCCTCCCTGCATACTAAGCATTATAGTTATTGAAACGTTTTTTATTTAGTAAAGATGCATAACTTAAGTAGAAACAGTTGCGTTAGGGAATAAAATTGGAAGAAGCTAGTTGACACAATAATTAGATACTGTTTTACTGAGTGGAGTAACATGATATGAGTAGAAATATATTTCGGCAGTTTGATAATTTTCTTGGAAGTTGATAAATGTTAGGCTATCAACCTTGACGTTGCATGAAACATAATTTAATTGTAGATGTTGTAATGAAGCCGAGGTGATTTCTTAAAATCGTTTGAGAAAATTTTGTAGTAAACAATTTGCGGTTTTTTATGTACGAATTGTAAAAGGGCCAAAGACCAACATCTTCACGTGCAAATTGTGTGCATGAGTTATTTTTATAATTCTGTTTACTAGATTACTGTGTGATAAGTAATATATCAAACATGAGATGCAGTGTTTCATCACCAGATGAAACACCGAGAAGAGAGTTGAAAATACGACGCGCAGCGGAGTATTTTTGACGAACTTCGAGGTGTTTCATCTGGTGATGAAACACTGTATCGAATGTTTGATATTTCTTCTCAAACAAAATCATTTTTGAAGGAGAAATTAAGGATGCAAATACTAAGCAGTGTTTCATCCGATTTCAAAACACTCATTAAACATTAATTTCCTTTGTATTTTCTTAATGAATTATTAATGAGTTTGAGAACTCGAATTCCCTTACGTACGAACAACGAAAGGGGGCAAAGTCCAACACTTTCACGTGCCAGTTGTGTGACTGTACATCTCATGCACATTGACTTTTGACAATAATAATAGTAACTTGAACGTATGAATACCAGTTTCGTTTTGTAACCAATGCTTTAAAAAAGGCTCCTGTCTTTTAAGAAGCAGTAGCTTTTAAAACGTGGAGAAATAAGTTGTCGGAGTTAAAGACTGTTTCACTGAGTAGAATCGCACGTGAAAACCTCGTGAATTGTGATGATACAACCATCTACGACAATGATAAAAGTCCTGGTATTTCTTAACTACTCGAATTCGATGAGTCACATTTTGGCTTTAGAAACTCTGAGGAAACCTTAGAGTTTTCCTTCTAATCAACGTTCGGTGAGTAGATATTTATTTTACTTTAACAATTTGTTTAACTTGCACCAAATGTAAAAGGGAAAGACAGAGGAAAGTGAATATATAGCATGAGGATCGACGCAGCTGAGCGTTTCGCGTTTTCATTTATATACGGCAATACCCAATTTCGCACAAAAACCCAGTCTACATTTAAGACGAAAAAGGTAGATTCATCTCTCTTGGTAAGGTTACACTGAAGCATTAAAGTTACACTGAAGCATTCAAGATAGCTCATGCACGTTTAACGTGCCTATGTTTCTGTACAACAGAGTACATAGTTTCTCAATGAGTGCAAAAAACAGGTTTTTTTAAGTGCTGCTGTTTCTTGTTTGATGAAACTAAGGCATTAGATTATTTCTGCGGCGCTATTAAAACGTGAATTATGGTAATATTATAATAACTTTAGAAAAAAGATACGTCTTGATTACTTCGTTTTACTTAACGTTATTCTTAATTATGAAAGCAATAGACATCACTTTCTATGGGTTTACCAGCTTGATAACCTACGCAGGATGTTGGGAGTTCACGACCCTAACAAACAAGTTCCTCATTTTAAAATTCTGACCAACCCTACCAGGGTTTCACCTAATAAGCCTGACATTTTTGGGGAAAAATCTGTCAATTTCCTTGTTTACTTACTACAGTGTACTCATTCCAGATAAAAATGTTCCCCTTTTGTGGAAAGATAGCCAGCCACAGTTAATTGGGAAATAAACACAATAAAATGAGCAAGAAAGCTGTAATGTAAAAGATAAAGGCAAAGGAAACAAAGAGCAAGAAGGAAAGATCGTACAAAAAGGCTTATCCGCATAGTCGTAAAATATGGAAATAGGTTAACTGCATCCAATCGGTAGGAAAGTAAATATGCCCTCAGTGTTTCATTTTTAGCTATTTTCATGGTTATTGGCCAAAACCCCGCCCAAAAGAGGATTTGGTTAAAATTCCTTTTTTTTTCGGGACAAGCTGGCGGTCGCCAAAGGGTTAAGCTGTTTATTTAATAAAAAACGACCACAATTTCGGTATGGTATGAACTGTAGCTATATCACAACATTTCCCGTGTTAGGATGAATAGATTATTAGTAGGTAACTGAAGGTTTTAATTTTCTTCCGCTAAACTTTCTTAATATCCCCAAGTATGAAATATCGATACATCTTTGTGTTAGAGTTCTGCAAAGTGAAAGGTCCTACTCTATCTTAAAGGACCATGGAAGATTTTTGAGTTTCTTTGGTGGTGTGTTTCGCAAATTATGCCCTGTCGGGCGAGGCTGGACTAGAACTGGTATGCTTCGTCCAAATTACATCTCCTCAATCGATAGATATTATATTCCCCGCTGTTTTTTCGTTCCACTCTGCCTGTCTGTAAAACTGAGTGACAAAAACCAGCAAGTTCGGCGATGCTTTCTTTCACAAGAACACAACGGTTTGAGATTGAAACCGTGCACCATTTGTTTGCTCCTGGATCGTGCGTATGTTTTCTTTTGCCATTAGTGCCATTAGGCTTCGCCTAGGAAATGAATTTAAAATCGCCAAAGTGCAAATGAACATTTCCTGCCCAACCCAACTCCCCCTTCTATTCTCACGCTAAAGATGATATAATTATTCGCAAAATCCTTAAATCCTCAGTTTGATCTGAAAAAAGCTTATAACTTAAACTATAGTCGCAGCCTTTACGCGCTATAGTTTTTTTTAATACACAAACTTTATTTCAGGACTTTTACAAATGGTGAAGGGAAACAAGCGAACCGAAGCGATGTGAAGTATAGCGGTACTGAAAAATGACAATTAAACAAATTTAAAGTCAAGATAAAATAACCTACAAACTGAACGAAAGCAATAATGCAAACTGGAAATGCGAATGAAACAAACGAGATACTTACCAGACGACAGCGAGATAAGGACGAAATATTAGGACGAGCAAAGACCCAAACATTAAACTGTAAACTGGACCAAGCGCAACTAACGAAGAACTGACGCGAAAATTACAATAAAAGCTAAATATACGATATGCAGAAAAACCCTAACACGAAGGACAAAGCTACGCGGACAATGAAAAACTAATGAACCAAAAAAAAGCACTGAAGGCGCGAACACGAAAATAACTAAAAACGCGGCGAACATAAAAATATTGTAAAGGTAACGGAAAACATTCCAGGCGCTTACATAGACCTGAACCTTGCGTAATCGAATTTAGCTCGTTACAGTAGATTGTTATACTTAATACAGGTGTTTTATTTTACATCATTAGCGCCGTCAGAGATTCTTGCCCGAGGTAGGATAGCTACTGACGCCTACAGAATAGCCCTTTTGGAAGGAAAAGGTTACGCAAGAAGAGTTCCCGTCATGATAATTGGGCAGGCCCGGACAGGGAAGACCAGTCTGAAGAGGTCGTTAAAAGGGGAATTGTTCAACCCAAATGAAGGAAGCACGAAAGGGATAGAGACAGATCCATCTTATTTTAAAGTCTCAACAGACGTTTGGAGGACGGGCAAGAATAGCAAAGATACCGAATCAGAGCCAACGTTTTCGTTTGAACATCAGACAGCCCAATGGATAGTTGAAAGGTTAGAGGAAAGAAAAACAGGAAGCTCTTATGCCGAAGAACTTAGCAGTATTATAAATGAGCTGTTGCTTCAAGACCCCAAACGAGTCGAAAAAGTCAAAGCCTATTCAATAAAGGAACCGAGCTCTGAAGGAATGACCCCATCACGTCAAGGCTCCCATGATCATCTGCGTGTTCCAAAGCTACCAGAGGATAGAACGGCATTGGTTCAGAAGTTGCCTGAAAAAATTGGCGAAATCGAAAAAGACAAAGGCTATTCAGAGGAATCGAGCGCTGAAGGGATGACCCCATCGCGTCAAGTCTCCCATGATCATCATCTGCGTGTGCCAAAGCTACCAGAGGATATAGCGGCATTGGTTCAGCGGTTGCTTGAAAAGAATGACAACGACAAAGACGATATATATTCCATCATCTGGGATTTTGGAGGACAGTCTGTTTACTATGACACACACCCAATTTTTCTGACTCGAAAGGCCATCTACATTTTGGCTTGTAACTTAAGTTGTGATCCATATCAGAAAGCCGATCCTCCTACAAAAAAAGGCATGGGTGGGAATATGGAGGACGTCTGTTGCAGCAAAACGAATCTCGATTATCTTGATTTCTGGATGTCATCAGTTTACTCTTTGGTACGTCCAGATGTTGTCAGCGAGGAATTGCCTGCGGTGTTCTTAGCTTGTACACATGCTGACAAGAAAATCCAGAGTGCAAACCCTGGTAAAATCTATGACTTTCTAAAAGGCAAGGTTTATAAAAAAGTTCTTAAAGGTCTGTTTGTTGTAGACAACACAAAGGCAGGAAGTGGCGATGAATGTCGAGGCGTAAAAAAACTGAGGGAAGAAGTGCTTTCCTTTGCCAAAAAGCTTCCACAGATGAACGAAGCCATTCCTCTGAAGTGGTTAAAGTTTGAAAAGGTTCTGTATCTGTTGAGCCAGGATGGCTATAAATGGATACCCATCGAAAAAGCAAGACAGATTGCTACGGAAGAATGTGGAATTTCTGAAGATGAGAAAACAATTCGAACACTACTTGACTTCTTGCACGATCAGAGAGTTTTGATCAATTTTAGTGAACCACCAGAACTAAAGAGCATGGTCATTTTGGACCCGCAGTGGCTCATAGACGTATTTAAGGAGGTAATCACGGTCAAAAGTTGGGAGGACGTGGAAGACTTTGGGGACCTATGGCGTAGTTTTCAGGAGACTGGAATTTTGGATGAAAAGGTTTTAGATGATGCATGGAGGTCTTTGATTAATACAGATGATAACCGAGAAACATGCAAAAGCACCCTCATTTCAATTATGGAGAGATTTAATCTTCTTTTTTCATGGCCATCATCGGACGGGACTACGAAGCAGTACCTTGTACCATCCATGTTAATGTCTCCTCCTACAGAGAAAGTCCTTAAGCACCTTGATTGTGTACGAATTCCTTCACTTTTTGGGGCGTTTGAATCAGGCAGAGTTCCCGCAGGCTTGTTCTCGCGGCTTGTTCTGCAGTTTCATCGGTTGTGTCAAGAAGAATGGAAGAGCGAGATAAATCCTGAATTGTTCAATAATTTTGCTATGTTCCACATTCTTCCTGGTCGTGCAATTTCTTTAGTATTTATGTTGCATTCCTCGTCCATCGAAATAGTTTTTCACGATGGAAAGGATGCTCGTGATCTGAATACAAGCCGATTCATTTATTCGCAACTGAAATGTCTTCTTGAACATATTTGCAAGGACTTCTTCTGGTTAAGGCACGTTAAGTACAAAATGTGCGTCTGCTGTCTTGTGTGTTCTCAAGAAGACGGTGTCACGTGCAGTGCTCATGACAAGCGTGGTTGCGAGTGCTTGCACCTGTTGTCGGAGTCGGAATTGCGTGAGCGGCCATATTGCAACAGACCTGTCATTTCTGGGGATCGCACAATTACCATCACGATGTTTGAACATTGGTTTGCCTTCTGTGATTCTAAGCAAAGCAGGATTCCACTAACTAAGGTTAGTTCTTAAATTCACTTTTCCAAAACACGGTCGCGAGGTGGCTTATTCGCTAATCAAGAAACTTTAGGTACAAGCTTTGGTCGCGATGGTTTCTGGGATAGTTTGGGTGGATAAATTGGTGGGTGTTTCTCAAATGGGCTATTTGCACGATGGCGTCATTTTACTACTACTACTTCTACTACTACTACTACTACTACTACTACTACTACTACTACTACTACTACTACTACTACTACTACTACTACTACTACTACTACTACTACTGCTACTGCTACTGCTACTGCTACTGCTACTGC
>CALNXI010001153.1:93110-107257 GCA_942486025.1 Porites evermanni | reverse complement strand
CTACTACTACTACTACTACTACTGCTACTGCTACTACTACTGCTACTGCTGCTGCTGCTGCTACTACTACTACTACTACTACTACTACTACTACTACTGCTGCTGCTGCTGCTGCTGCTGCTACTACTACTACTACTGCTGCTACTACTGCTACTACTACTACTACTGCTACTGCTACTGCTACTACTACTGCTACTGCTGCTACACTACTACTACTACCACTACCACTACCACTACCACTACCAATACCACTACCACTACCACTACCACTACCACTACCACTACCACTACCACTACCACTACCACTACCACTACCACTACCACTACCGCTACCGCTACCGCTACCACTACCACTACCGCTACCGCTACCACTACCACTACCACTATTATAAATGGAACGGTCATCTATAAATTTTTAGCCGTCCTGAAGTAATAGAAAATTCTCGGCAATATTTGCATCTCCGAACAGATATTTCACAGAAAACAGTCGTTGGAAGCCCCTAACGTGTAACCTTAACGTTCCAGGGAGAATAAACCGCAGCTGTTTTATTAAGAAAAGATTCTACTAGGTAATTGTGTTTACCTGAGGTGGCCTAACCTCGAGTGTTATGGCCGTTCTTCAAAAAAGTCAAGTTTTCGGCTATAAATTCTCCAATTTACCATTACATTTCAAGAATTTCTTGCTGTATTTTTCAATTTGCTTTCCCTGTGTCCGTCTGTTTCAACTTCCGCCCTACGCTGCGAAATACAAATGTGAGGAACAAAACAATGAAGGCGGTAATGACAAACCACTGGCCTTTTCTCTATTAAGCAATAGTCATGATCTAATTCAGTATAAACCATTCACGGTAAGACCTGATGGTAAGCGTTTACTCAGAAATCCCTTCTGAGAGCGTGTCAAAACTAATGTTAACCGTAAAATATGTTAAGGCGCTTAGTTCTCACGCAAATCGTGGAATGATATTTAGGCGTGCTGCGGTTTTTTCCCAATACTGCTTTTGATTCACACTAAAGCAGGCAAAGACAGTTGGTATGAGCACTTCCCAGGGAGCCCTTTGGTTCTCATTGTTCCTGGTTTACATTTCTCAAGTGACTACGATTTCTCAATCGGGTGTGAAAGGAGGCTTGCCGTAAGTTGATTGATGAAAGCCATATTAAATTCTTTTAATAATATTATTTACAGCAACAAAGTGCTATTGAAGGTGATAACTCTGGAAAACGCGGTTCAGTTTATTGTCGACAAGGTAAATTCTTTTCGTTATTTCAATTACCATTGATTACTGCCGTTGCGCTCCCATTTTTAAAATATCTTTGGGAACTAGTTGACTTTAAGCTAATGAAATATTTTTTTGCTAGGCAAGTTTAGCATCTGTGAAGTATACCAAAATCACGCTTTCAGGTTTGCAAAACGTGTCGGGAATGCGCTTTGACTGTGGGGGTCCCGTTGACAGCAAAAAACAAAACCCGATCTGAACCGTTAAAGGGGACCTACATGTGACGGTTTTGTAACATCTTAAACAGTACTTTCTACTGTTATGTTAGTGGGACCGTAACATATACGGCTACATCCTTTTTTTAAGGTTACCCATTTTACCTTACAGGAAAGGGAGGGGAAGGGGAGTAGAGAATGTTGCAATATTCCTTGTACTTTTTTATATCCATTATCATATATAAAGTTAATTCTTATGTGGGTGGTACTCCTTACTTATTAATCAGGCTGACGATAATCATATTAATTTCACAGAGAATGCGTCTGTAACATCGGCCACTGATCCTCCTCAAGTCGTTGCTCGTCAGATAACGAATAAAGACCTTCCTCCAAAGTCGAAACATTTTGATTATTGCCAAATCCAAGTCGACATTTTGTTACTGACGGTGATGAAGGAAGATACCGGCGAGGATTGTGAATTTTTAAGCTGCCTTGAACATCTGAACCCTGATTTGCGTAAGATTTATCACCCAGATCTTGGCTACGTGTACCTCGGAGATATGGGAGAAGATGATTTGAAGCTAAACGTTGCTGTTATTAAGTGCTACGAGGGTTCCAGCTCCACGGGAGGCTCTACAGTTGTTGTAATAAACGCTGTCAAAGTCTTGAAGCCGAAAGCAGTGTTTTGTGTGGGTTCTTGCAGTGGCCTAAATGACACCAAAGTTAGTCTTGGAGACGTAGTAGTTTTGAAGAAGTTAGTAACATACGCTTTTTCAAAAGTTACGGAGAATGGTATTGAAGAACTTGGAGTCAAAGTTCCATTAAAGCCTCATCTTTCGAAATTGATACTAGGTGCTGGTGATGGCTGGACGCCACCTTTGAAAGATCCAGGAGCACTCGAGGTGAAGATACATCGCGGCACGTTTCTGAGTGGACCGGAAGTAATAAATAACCACAAACGGTGTAACGTACTCATCGAACGATTTCCAGAAGCAGTCGCTATAGATCGAGAAGGTGAAGGTAAGTTTCTTCATTGGCCAGTTGCTGTGTCAACAGAGTGTTCATAAATTCAATTCAATTCTATTGTAAGAAAACATTCTTTTAGGGCCGACTTCTTTGAATCAGATTCACGTAGATTTCCACAAGAATCTTAACTGTCGTTTTCATTACACACTTGCCGTATTGAACCCGGCGTTTGTTTGAATTTGCAGTTTTTGAGCGCCTGTTGGTTTTATGAAAGGGTTTTTTTATTGCTTTTCTTGTCAGCTTGTCAGTTAGGTTATTGTATACCACACAAAAAAGGTCTGGGTCTCGGTATACGGTATCTCTATTTTATTGTGTAACGTTATTGCCCTCTGCATATTGATGCTTTAAAACCAAGTGATAAGTTAAGTCTTCTTGACCTGGTTCTTTCCACCGGCGTGTGCATTTGTCAACTCTTAACTCCTCTTCTCTCCATTTTCCACAAATCTCCATTTCAGGTGTGTTTGCAGCAGCGTATGACCTGGGTATTGAGTGGGTAGTTATTAAAGGAATCTCAGGCTACGCTGATGGCAGAAAAGTTAAGGATTCTTGGAGAAGATTCGCAAGTTTTATGGCAGCTTCTCTAACGGCTCACATTCTCAGCGACACTATTGCTTTTCAAGCCTTGCCACACTATGGAAGTGCAAGTGAGTACTGGACATTCAGAAAACGTTCATGTTGTATTTTCCCGTGCCATCTCCTATTCTTTTCCTTCGGCTCAGTTGTGGGTTTGCTCTTCTCATAATACAACCAGTAAATTCTTTGGAAAGTTTTTTCCAACCAATAAATTTTTCTTTGCAGTTCAAAGAGTAATTTTCGGTAAACTGGATGATAAATGGCTCTCTATCAGTTTAGCTATAATTATGGACAAAAGTCTTGGGACACTTTTGCGTTTCTGAGGCGTTTCCAATTCACACGGGTCCAACCCTTCCCCTCACCCCACAAACAATGTTCGACGCGTGTATCCAGAATTTTTTCCGAGTTTCAACTTTGTATAGGGTGGGTGAGGGAGAACTGCAAGAAAATTTCGTAAAGGATGCACTGTTTCAACAGGGAACCGAGAAATGACACAAAAATATTAATATTGCAGTACTGTCCCAAAGACTTTTGTCCAGGATTGTTTGAATCCTGGTTTTGGGAAAAAAAAGTCTGTTTTCTTCATTTTTCCTACCCTTTTTGGGCATTTTGGAGACAAGTAGGTTATTATATGCAAGAAGAATGACCTTTGAAACTATTTTCTCAACAAGGCAATTCCCTTATTTGTCATATCGGGCCCATTCCCCTATACTGGAGCCGAGTACAGCGGAAGTTGGTCATGCACGATCTTCCGTGCATCGCGCACAGTACCCGGTCGCAAAAACACGGTGTATTATCAATATTCGCTACAAATGGCTAAGGTATATTTAAACCACAAATTAATTGCATTTGAAATAATATGCGTCAAAAAGACCATCCCGTGTGTGTAACGAGCAAATGACGTCAAAAATGCAGCCCGCTACAGGTAAATGCACCGTTATCCGAGAAGACCTGGGGCCGAGGTTGAGTTGTTTTGGTTGTGAAAACAAAAATGGCCGACACTTCACTCGTTTCAAGAGTAAGAACTACAGCTGGAACTAGGCGAAATAATAGCTAAAAGCATGACAAAAACAGCGAGAAGACAACTCGGAGGGCGACATCTGCTATTTGGAGAATATTTGCGGAGCTGGACAAACCTAAATGTACACGATGGTGAACTTAACATCGATGGAGGTAAGCATGTTTTAGCTACGTTTTTAAACTAGGAATTATTTTGAATGAATAATAAAACAATTATTGAATTCGGCTTTCGTATCATATGAAGAATTATGGAGATCTCAGAGGGTGTTATCCGCCTCGGCCTACAGCCTTGACGGATAACACCCTCCTCGATGTCCTTAATTCTTCGTAAGATACTCAGCCTCATTGATTAATTGTTAAATAAATATTAGCAACACTTTCAAACTAAAAATGATCCGTTACAATTCTCGTGAAGTCAGCGACAAACTGTCTTGCCATGAACCAGGCGTATTATGAAACAACCGCTTTTTTCTTACATCACAATTTAGCTTCTGTCGAATTTTTGCGTTGTACAAATGACAGGGACGGCTAATTACGTCGCTTAATATTTTTTCACTGCCGTTCTATCTTTTCGAAAACGTTATTTTCTCTGCCAAGCCTCCTGGACTTTTTTTGACATTCGTGCTCATATTGAGTACTGGCGACTGTCATGTTGACATCTCTGAGCAACTTTTATACCAGGTAAAGGACCTCGTCCACGACTCTAGCTCTCTGGCCTGCCGAAATTCTTGCTGTGTATACCATAATGTTAGTAACTCGTTGCTTCCTTTAAGGTGGCTCCGTAATTAATACAAGAGCATTTAGCAGTGACAAATTTTCCGTCATAACTTTTTCGATTTCAACGCGATGGCTGCGAAACTTTGCAAAAAACAACAGATATCATTCGGCAATAATACGAAATATTCCGATTTCATTGATGGAAAATATTTCTTGAGAAATTAACGCTTAAAAGGACCCTACTGTTCAAAGAAAATCGCGTCTAGTAAAAAATTTTGCTGATATTTTTTACTGAAATTTCTGGTATCGGCTTTAATTGATATAATAAATATGCCAGAGGAATTTCAGAAAAATCGTTGGAGCAGAAGTCCGTAACTAAAAGTCGCTCTAAACTCAGCTGTGAAATAGTTTTGGAATTTCAAAAATAAATTATACTATCAAGAAGAAGGAGACACCAGTTTCAATTTTCGGGACAAGTAAATTCAGTGTTTCCTAATTCTGAAAACAGAAGCCGATTGCCTATCGTGCTATTCTTTAAAAGGTACTTTTCAGTTTTAGAAGCCCTATAAATTGCTCCAAACTTTGCTCTGACGTCGAATGACTTGTTCCTCGACATTTTTAAAATATCCCTTGGCAGTTTTGGTTCAAACTCCTGCTACATACATCTTGATGTATTGCAATGTATCCTCAACGGCTTTTCCTGCTGTACGTTGTTTCCAATTCAAGAAAAAGGTATTGGGATTGTAAGCTACCTTGTATCGAAGCTCAGATAGAACTGTCCAGCACCTTTGTTTATGACCAGAAAATGAGCACGAGCGGCAGCTCTGCGAGGAATTCGCACCTCAGCCAGGGGGGACGAGTGACAATGATGCCCATGTCTGTGAACCGATCTGTATAAACATGTATTGCAGAGCAAAACATAATAATCAAGGAAAAAAGTACCCATTCATTGAAGGAAGGAGTGACAAAAATTTCAGAGTTGTAAATTTATTCACGGGCAGTATTTTTGCGATTATTTTATTTTGCACTGTGATGTTATTCGGTTCACAGGCATGGTCATCATTGTCGTTCGTCCCCCCTGGGTGAGGTGCGAATTCCTCGCAGAACTGCCGCTCGTGCTCATTTTGTAGTCATAAACAAAGGTGCTGGACAGTTCTTTCTGAGCTCTGATACGAGGTAGCGTCCAATCTCAATACTTTTTTCCTGAGTTGGAAGCAACGAACAGCAGTAAAAGTCGTTGAAAATGCATTGCAATACATCAAAATGTATGCAGCAGGAGTTTGAGCCAAAACTGCCAAGGGATATTTTAAAACTGTCGAAGGACAAGTCATTCTACTTCAGACCAAGGTTTGGAGCAATTTATAGTGCTACTAAAACTAAAAAGTACCTTTTAAAGAATAGCACGATAGGCAATCGGCTTTTGTTTTAAGAATTAGCAAACGTTGAATTTACCTGTCCCGAAAATTCAAACTGGTGGCTCCTTCTACCTAATAGTAATTTATTTTTGAAATTCCAAAACGATTTCACAGCTGAATTTTGAGCGATTTTTAGTTACGGACTTCTGCTCCAACGATTTTTCTGAAATTCCTCTGGCATATTTATTATATCAATTAAAGCCGATACCAGAAATTTCAGTAAAAAATATCAGCAAATTTTTTTACTAGACGCGATTTTCTTTGAACAGTAGGGTTCTTTTAAGCGCTAATTTCTCAAGAGATATTTACCATCAATGAAATCGGAATATTTCGTATTATTGCCGAATGATATCTGTTGTTCTTTGCAAAGTTTCCCAGCCATCGCGTTAAAAACCAAAAAGTTATGACGGAAAATTTGTCACAGCTAAATGCTCTTGTATTAGTTACGGAGCCACCTTAACCGCTTTCGGACGTGAGTCTTGTTACTTCGGCGGAGCGCGAAGTAAAGGTTTCGCGACGCTCAGGAATGTATCAAAGTTACAATTTTTTGACAAGTTTGGGCATGCAAAGTCTGTAGGTTTTCGGTTTTATTCGGCTATTTGACGAAGTGAGAGCCGAATTAACTTGAGATATCTCGAGATCACTTCGATTTCTTTGATTTATTCTTTAACTTTTTCGAGGAAGAAAGAATTATTATTTTGGCTTTCCCGGGGTTTGAACCGACTCACCTACGTGACCCGTCAGATCAGAGGAGACTCTAAGTTGAGGGATTAGCCGATTGCGCTACTGCGACCCAAGGTAGTTTGGAATATGAAAAATAGTTATGAAATGATACACTAGTTTCGGGACAAGATTGGGCGTGCAAGTTCGTGACTTTTCGGCTTGTTTCAACTATTTCGCGAAATGAGACCGGACTACTTCGTGATATCTTGAGATCACTTCGAGTTTAGTCTTTAATTACTCGAGGAATAAATAGAGGATATTTCGTGGCCGCGCAGAGACACGAAATTTCTCTTCGAGTGTTGAAAAACATTTCACGAGTGAGCCCTCCTTTCGAACTGTTTTATGATGAATTTAAAGTTACAAAATGCTGCAAAAAAACATTTTGTCTTTGTTGAGTGTTACGTAGTAAAATTGCTTTCATGCGTTGCGTGACTTTCTCGAACGTTCTCTACGTTTTTGGATTTGCCATGAATAATTAATTAGGGCATGTTTACATTTCAGCATGAGTCAGCAGATTTGCATCAGTTACTGAAATCATAAAATATGTCGAAAAGCTACTACTATTCGCCTGCTGTTTAGTATTTTCTAGAACCTTATGTCAAACGGTATACAAGTTCCAAGCGAGTTCTTTTGAAGAACTAAGTTTTTTCCCACGAGCTGGACTGCTGTGTTTAGTCAAGTGTGACGAAGGTCGATTTTCAGGTATTGTGTTTACAAGTTCGCGGAAGCCGTAAGATATCTGAAGTTCAAGTGAGAGTTTGTTATTATTGGTAGAGGCTGTTTAGTTTTACTCAAAGTTCAAGTCAAGTTTGTGTTGATGGATGCCCTGTTTTAAAGCTCTGTAAAGGCTATGTTCCTTTGGTGTTAAACTTCCTTGTGTTAATCCGACATCCCTGCGTGCTGATAGTCAGTGAATAATTATCCTCAAAACATTCGAACTCGTGACTTTGAGTTTTAGCCAATTCCATGCTAAACGTAATTGACTCCTTACCCATGCCTTACATATCTTTAATCAGTACTTGAGACTGCTATGCTGTTTTTGAAGCCTGATGTGACAAAGAAAAATAGAGAATTGTTTTTTTAGAAGGATTTGTATGGAGTCATCAGAGCATAACTGGGCTAATATCTCGGAGACAATTTGTCCCGAAATGCTAGTTTTTGGCAAGTAGGCCTCTTGGATGTTGCTCTTTTCAGAATATCCTGACAAATCCCATAATTTCACAAATTAACACCTTACTCTTGCCATATTTGATTTCTTACTATTCCTCTGCACTTACAATTAATTAGTTCCACAACCACGACGCCGAAGTGTACGCTCCGTAGCGTCTTGTTTAAAAGTTATGTTATCCTTTGTAATCAAGCACGCGCTATGAGATACCACAATTTCCAGTTGTTCGAACGCCGGTTAGCGCTAACCCAGGGTTAAAATTCAATCCGGGTTTCTTTATCTTTTTATCAAAAGCACTTTCTCGGATAATTTTCTCAATTCTTTTTAGAGTATCCAATCATCAAATTTTAGGCAAAGAGAATTAAACTGAACTTGCTTTTTAAGCTCTCATATCTGAGTTCAAACCTAACCCATCTTTGAACAAACCGGCCCTGGTGCATATCATTCGTTTCGAGCAAAGTGATGTAGCAGCGTTTTTTGGCCTTGTTACAGTGAAACCCTGACCTTAAGACATCCTCGTTTATATGACCGCGTTGTTGTTACGACAACTTTCCGCAAACGGCAAACTGCGGTTTTTTTGGGTTTGCGGTTAGCGGTTTCACGTCAACGGTCTGCCCATATTTGGGTGGTAGCCCGCGGCTGCCATGTTTGTTTTCATTCATTTTAACTGAGAAATCGTCTTAAAAAATTGCGTTTTTATAAAAAAGAATTCGATAATTAATATGCGAAATAGTTCTAGAAAGAAGTATTTCCTCTCAAACGTGTGATTTTCATGTTTGAAGATGTAAAAAAACCTTGCGGTAAATCACTTATCTCTAGAGCGTGGTTAAGCCGTACAAACGTGACCTTCAAACCGCAAACCTGACGGCAAGGCCTTGGTCACGTGAATTCTTGACGTTCGCGGTTTGCGGGAAATGAATAAAAATCTCGATTTTAATGTCTCTATTATTTGGCACACTCACTCACTCAGTCGTTTTCTTTTCTGAAAACCAAGTTCTAATGCGGCCAGTATTCTATGGTCCAACAGTGGTCGTATTAACGGGCTTCCATTGTATTATTAATTATTATGTACATACTGAGAAATACTCACCAAAAAGCTGTGTCGTAAATTTTCGTACGCAAATTAGTTCTAGCCAATCAGAGGAGCGAACGATGGTTTTTGACACGTGAAAAAAATGATACGTCCAATCAGAATCTCGAACGATACCAAGAAATCTGGGTAGGAGATTACTGCTCAATAGTTTCAACGTTTACGGGGAAATACGGAAAGAGTTTGAATTTATCTCTCCTGTACATGTCCTGAACGTAACCTTTGAAATACCAAGGGAAGTAAACAGGAATTCATTTACTTTTTTAAAATACAAAACAAGTCTAGTTTAATACTTGCCATCCCCTGTGCCATCCTGAAGATTTAAACGTAAAAAAAATTTTTGATAAAAGGTGGGAAGATGACATTTTGTAATGAAACAAAAAAATCTAATAATCATGTAACATACTGTTTATAATAATAGGCACTGGAATCACTTGTGAAGAGACCGAACTAGACCAAGCTCTCGAAGAGATACTTAACAAGGAGATTTTGGCCGACGAAAAAAGCTCCGAGGCAAAGAAAAGGAAAAAAAGCAGCTCGAGAGGAACACAGGGAAAGCGCTATGGAACGTTTAGGGCAGACCATGAAAAGACATTTTGAACACTTCATTCGCATTTCCGTTGTTTACGTAGTAAACTCGTCGTCCACAGCAAGCGTGCGCTTAACTCTCGAATTTTCCCGCCGTGAACGACGTTCTCGACCCAGTCCTTTCACGGCGCAGTTCGTCGTCGTCGTCTCTTTCGTCGTCGATGCTTAAGGTCCCTGTTTTTGTACCTGAAGAAGTCAATCAACGAATTAAGCGCCGCGGCGTTTATAAAATTTGTCACGCCTCGAATGCGGTGCTTATTCGGGGGCGGTGGTTATTTGCTTAGTTGGAAGCGACAAACAAGTGTATTAACTACGCTATTATAATTTTCCGTATTAAACTTACTGAATTACCGTTTTGACGCGGTGCTTATTCTGGGCGGTGCTTATGCACTTTTTTCTCCCAAATACAGCGCTTATTCGAGTAAATACGGTAATACAGGTGATCGCAGGTTAGATGCTTTCCTGTTGATTCTATCAGCCTGTTATGTTTGCTACAGCTTATTTTTAACCGGACAGACTGCTTGTGCAAGCAAATTTTCACATTCAAAATGGTGCTATGTTTTAGCAATCTAATGGAACACTACGTTCTGGCGTCCATGTATTTCTTCTTTTCCAAAAAAGCTTGGCATCTCTTAACTTCTGTGAAGGTGCTTTCAACCGAAATTGAAAATATCAACTTTGATTCTGTATTATGAATGAAAATTTTATTAATTATCCTCTCCCCTTTTGGGCTTTTCAGGGATAACGAAACAAATAATTCAAATGGAACATAACATGGTTAAGAATCCCAACTGTTAGGAGGCGATCCAGATGGCTATTTTAAGCCCGATGCCGATAATTTCTATTCGAGACTACCGAGAACAAATCCAGCTCAGGGCGGTCAGGGTGGGACTTGAACTCAGGACCTCCGGATTAGTAACCGCTCGGCCACGCTGCCTTTTGTTATAAGTAAGGGCCTGTTTACAAGGAGAGAGGGTTACCCTTGTGCTAGGATTACCCTAGCAAGCGGGTTAAAGTTAGCTCTGGTTTACAAGCAGATTTGACGGGTAGGGTAACCCTATCACCCGGGTCAACTTTACCAGCTTCGCGAGGTCACGGGTTCAAACCCCGTTGAAGTCCTGAATTTTTTTCAGGCTTCTTTACGCAATTGCATAAATTGCGTTGACTGGGACGATCATTTCTTCATTTTCATTTACCAGCTTTGCTGACGTGTTTCGTAATTCGTGACATTCTTTGTAACGTCCAAGATTTGAAATAAAACTTGAGGTTCTCTATGGAAAACACGTTAAATTCACGAAAAAACGGGAAAATATTATCATCGTATACAGAAAATACCTTTATTGTTCAGATGTTTATAATTAAGCTCACAAATTGGATAATTCCGTTCAAATTGTCAAGATTAACAGTCACTCATAGCGGATGAAAGTTGTCCCGGGTAGGCGAGTTTTCCCTGGCAGAGCGTTTACAAGGCAGGTAGGATAACCCTCTCGCTAGGGTAACCCTAGCACTCAGGTAGGGTTACCCTAACGCTAGTCCCGGGTAACCTTACTTGCTCTGTAAACTCATCATGTAAAAAAAGAAGAAATGTGCGAGTGCTAGGTATCCTCCCTCCTTGTAAACAAGGCCTTAGTTTCATCGAGCTTTAGTGACTTGCTTCTGATACTGAATTGCTCTCGCGTAGGAAACTGAAAGAGCATACTGACAAGGGTCTGATTTGTGAGTGTGGCAGGACTCCTTTTTTAAAAAAATACAGTATTTTAAATGAAGTTTATGCTTCGTATGTTCCCTTACATATCAAGTGGCTGTTGTCCATGGGGGCGGAGTCTTGCTTCGGGTGAGCTCTTTTTGCTGACACGCAGTTATGACAAATCCATTATGGAGTGAGTTTGGCCACAGAAGTGGCTTTTTATGTAAGAAGAGCATATAAAAATGGGAAAACGTAGATACACAAGAACATTATCCTATCAAAGGTAACGACAGAACCACCATCATTTAGGGAACAAATAGAAATAGGGGGAGGGGGGAAAGTTTTCCTATTTTTTTTTGTTATAGCGAGCAAAGAGGCGTCGTTCATCGCTTTGAAGAAATGAGTTTTGATCACTTGTTAATACTGAATTTCTCCTTAGTGCCCCGTTGGAAAACTAGAGGAGTAGATACTGATGAAGGCTTCGTCAGCACTCTTTGATTCAATAAAACATTGTAAATAGCATTTTTCTTGTTACAGGCAGATGACACAGAGCTTTTCCAATGTGTTGATGGACATTCATCCTGGGATGCCTACCTCAAAAGCGTGAAGGCCGATGGTACATGGGGTGATCACGTGATGCTCCATGGTGCAGCAAACTGCTTTAATACTTGCATTCATGAGATCAGCAGTCAGCCAGAGTATAGCGATGTAATTATTAACCCACAAGGTGAAGATGCCGACCGTGAGCGACTTATATTGGGACACTTGTGTGAGCTTCACTATGTTAGCCTTATTCCACGCAGATTACCTGAAGTTAGCTGACCATTACATTGTAATGTTAGTTACAAAGACACTTTTGCAAATAGAAGTTGTTGTTGTTGTTATTGTTTTGAAGTGGAAGTATGTTACGTCAAATTCTTGCCGGCTGTCGGGAGCCATGGTTCTAGAGTCACGTGTAACTGATGATTGTGACATGTACGCCATCTGGTTCAGTGAGACCAAGGTTAATTCAACACAAGTTACTGGTATTTTTAGAGGTTAATTGATAAATATTGTAACTGACGACAGTGACTTGTACGCCATCTGGTCCAGTGTGACCAAGGTTAGTACAACATGAATTACCAGTAGTTTTAGCGTTTGATAAATATTGTAACTGATGATTGTGACTTGCACACCATCTGGTCCAGTGTGACCAAGGTTAGTACAACATGAGTTACTAGTAGTTTTAGAGTTTGTTAAATATTGTAACCGATTTTTGTGGCTTGTACGTCATCTGGTCCAGTGAGACCAAGGTTAATACAACATTAGTTGCTAGTTGTTTGAGTTTGGAGTTGAACAAAATTAATGTCGTAATTGAAAGTTATTAGGGTCCTTAAGCAACGAAAACGTTGACGTACCGGAAGTCAAAAATGACAACCGGGAGTTGATACTTCTTTCTAAACAAAGGCATTCAGATTCATTGTGTACAACAGAAACGTTTTATCAAGCGAGACATCGAACTTCCGGTTGCTATTCATGGCGTTTGATAGAAATGATAACTTCGCATGTTTTCCATTAGAAAAAAATTTTACTTTCGTGAAGTTTGTATGATAATGACAAATTAATGAGGTGAAAAATTTAATTTAGTTTCAAAGAATGTACCTTTTTGTAGTGTAGCTTAATATAGTCAACTCGAGAGCGATTATGTCGTGAATCGACTGCCTCTGGTTTGTGGATGCAATGAACATTTGTGACAAGCAAGTGAAAGAAAACAATGCTGACTATTTTTAGCATTGAATGCAACAAGTTTTTTTAATCAGAATTGTATAGTTACATTTCTCAACTCAATTAAAGAAATTCGCAAAGTACAAATGCTGAGTAATTTCTTGGTAATATAGAGGGTATTCACTCACGTGGCTAATCACGTGGCCAGCAGCTTTGAAATTCATTGAACAAAAGAAAGTTTTTGCATTAAAAAAATTCAACTCACACAGGACTGGTTTGAAACACCAACATGGCCTGAGTCCTGTTAGTGTGGTCAAATTGTCATTGTGGGTGTCAACGAGAAGGGAGTGATATTAAAAGGGACGGGTGGGTGTCCTGTTTCATCATTTGCCAGTTCGGTCAGGAGCCGGCTCCTGCTTCGGTAGAAACTCAGAAGAAGCGATGTTTAGAACATGACAACTTTATTTCTCACACAACCTTGCTACGATACGAAAAAAACCTCGCTTACAACATAGCCCTTCACATTCTTTCATAATCAGTACTGACAAGGCTCAGTTCGTGACCTTCTACATGTACAGTTTACCCTGAACAATAACATACCTAGACTACGAGCAGTCTCTCTTTTTTCTTGGTCCGTCAAGTAAAACGCCCGAGACACGCAAAAGGGAAATAAAAAGAGACTGCTCGCAGTCTATAACATACCAGATCGTTTGGTCCTTTTAAACACTGTCACCTAACTCTGTCTTGTTCTTCCAAACCCATTCATAGCATCGAATTATCCATGTTGAAAAAAAACCCGGCTTATGTTAATAACAGAAAAGTAATAGCGGCATAAAGCCGTCGACGCGAAATCCTAACAGCTGCGCAGGTTTGTATTGTACATTACAGTGGCAGATTCAGACCTTCAGATAAACAGGGG
The DNA here is from genome assembly GCA_942486025.1 of Porites evermanni. Lineage (NCBI taxonomy): Eukaryota > Metazoa > Cnidaria > Anthozoa > Scleractinia > Poritidae > Porites > Porites evermanni. Next base: position 93,198 of record CALNXI010001153.1, on the reverse strand, counting down.
GGGGGGGGGGGGGGGGTTATTCCCTTAAAAGGGCCTTTAAGGGGGGTTTTGGGCCCCCCCCTTGAAAAAAGTTTTTTTTTTTTTTAGG
>CALNXI010001153.1:77506-81277 GCA_942486025.1 Porites evermanni | reverse complement strand
GCTCTGAGGGTGAGGGGTTGTTTTTTTGCCCGCCTCTTTGTTTTTTTTTTTATTTTCACGAGAAAAAAAAGCCAAAGAAAGTACAGTGTTGTTTTGATTGAAAGGGGGATGAGCGGGGGGGGGGGGGGGGGGGGTGGTTTAAAGGAAGTCTGGTTTGGTCTGTGCTGCTAAAACCCTGCAATTCTGACCCTGTTTAAAGCAAAATGGATTAAAATTGCTACCCTGTTAAAAATGCTAAATATAGTGACATTGAATACTTTTTTTTAAGATTGAAGATCCCATAAACCTCTACCATGCAGAGCACACATACTGAGTGAGCCAAACATGGAAGTTTCCTCCCACCACAAGTGTGTGTGTCCATCTGTAAATTAGGGAACCATTTTTCATATATTGAGGCAAAGAAACAATGCAATAACTGCAATTATTGTTTATGATAAGACATCATGACTAATTTCAGTTGCAAGCATGATAGATCTACTGTTTATCCATTTTTCAGGGCAGTTTTTCAAAATATGCAAAGACCTACTTGTCAGCCATTTAAAGTTTTCATGCTAAAGATCAATTTCAGTACAATATTGTTCAAAAGTAATACTAAATTCTCAGTGATTCTAATAGCGCATAATTAAACATTCCTTTTACACGTTACCAAGCATAAATTTTAAGACAGATAATATAACTATAAATGTATCCTGAGTATTTTTTTCTGTCTTTTTGCGTTTTCTCCTTTAATTCAACATTCATGATCTGTAACATGTAAAAGATGAAATGTGATCTATGTCAAAAAATTATTTCATAGAAACGATCTCAAAAGATCATGTGCATTATCAGGAACATTTACAGGGCTCGAAATTAAAAAAAGTCCTCAGGTCACCTTTTGGCCACCAACTGTAGAAATATAGTCACCAGATGCAAATTTTTGGTCACCAGTCTAATTGTATGATATTTAGCGCAGTCCTGGAGCCAGGATATTCAGGTAAATCCGCAAAATCCCACGAAATTCAATACATGTCGATACAACATATTTGAAACTTATCTTTGCTATTGGGTTTGTTTAATTGTCGTAAACTTGCAAATTTATCTTGAAACTTCATCACCGCAACAAGCAAACAACTTCCAAAACTACAAGGTGTAAATTATGTTGCAAAAAACTGGGCACTAGTCATGATGTTAAAAGCTTCTCTAAAGGCTCATTTCTCGAGCGCTTTTTGGTTAAAATAGCAAATAATTATCTCTTTTAAAAAGCATTAAACGCGCTCGTCAAATCAGGGCAAAGTTGATTTCTAGCGAAATTTGCCCAGAAAATTCCCACGAATCTGTCTTTGAAAATCCCGCGAAATTTTACTTTTTTTGTGACCTATCAGAAGCCCTGTAGTATGGCACAATCAATCAGATTTGACAAAAGTCGGTGTAAATTTGGAGGTAAAGTGGCCTTTTTTATGCAGTTTGGCACATTTTTTTAAAATGAAAGTAAAGCAAGATAAGATGAAATGTTTGTTTTAACTCTACTCTTTTAATTTAAATCTAATTCATAGAAAAACCTGATTGCCAAGTGGTGACTAAACCAGAATTTTTAGTCGCCAAGGAGAAAATGTTTAGTTTCATTGGCAACCGTATCAGTCGCAATTTCGAGCCCTGAATTACAGGAAACTACACAGTTTTTTCAAAAATATAATTATTTCATCAAAGGGATAACATAGACATAAGCAAAAAGAAAAGGTTAAGAAAAAAATTTGTTTGTGCAATTTGGCACACTTTTTAAGATGAAAGTAAAGCAAGATAAGATGAAATGTTTGTTTTAACTCTACTCTTTTAATTTAAATCTAATTCATAGAGAAACCCGATCGCCAAAGTGGCGACTAAACCAGAATTTTTAGTCGCCAAGGAGAAAATGTTAGTCACATTGTCAACCGCGCGTATCAGTCGGAATTATTATTATTTCATCAAAGGGATAACATAGACATAAGCAAAAATAAAAGGTAAAGAAACAAATTTGAATTGTATTTCTTTTATATGAGCTTTAAACTCTAAATACCTGGTAAAAAGGTAACATTATCCAACTTATTAAAAATCTAATATAGATTTTACTAACAACATAATTTTTTCCCAGTTTTGTGGCTCACAGCCACTTTGATCTTAGTCAAGAAACTATTTCTCACTTTACCTCTCCTCTCACAGGTCTTTGATTTTGTGTGTGTTTTTTTTAACATACCATTGGGAGCAATGCTGTGGTGGCTAGTATCCCATCCAGGGAGGGGTGGGGGGAGTTGGGCTGGGAATAGTTCTTGGCAATTGATGGTACTCAAATGAAGATAAGCTCTTGCTGTGTGGGCTTCAATGGCTTGTTTCAACCCTTATCCAGTATCCACATACAAATTCTCCAGACTGATCTCAATGCATTCCTTAAAAGAATTACATGCAGTTAAAAGAATTTGATTAACAATCAAAGCATTTTTCCTTAGTGATCATTTTACAGGGTTGTGTATTCATTTCATATCATTAAATGGGCAGTTTACATACATGCAGTCCACACCTCTTAGTGTGGTACTGGTACAGGTGTACTGTGCTGTTGACACACTCTTAGTAACGTGGGTCATCTTTGACCTTTCACCCTGCAAGTTGTCTCTGTCCCTCTCCTTTTCAAGCACATGAATAAATCACCCAATCATACTGGGCCAGTCCATGTCAAGCGTTACAGTACATAATTTATTAATAGAGTCTATCATTAAAGAATAAAGGGGGAGGGGAGGGGAGGAGAAGGGAGGCTTAAAAGAGAGCGGGGGCTTAATAACTTTCTTCCCCTGAAAAGGGGGGGGGGGGCTTATTTGGCAGGGGGCGGGGGGTTAATGGAGGGTTTATGGTATAGAGATGTACATATATATAAGACACCACAGGTCGCCAAAACTCAAAAAAAGTCCTGCATGTTTTTCTAGTCAATTTTTTGAAGTGCACTTGCCAACAGAAAAGCAGTGGAAGACAATGCTCAATTTAAGTTTGCAAGAACTTACTATTAAAAAGGCTTTTTAATAACTTGAGATCAGGCTCTGTTTTCGTTTCTCTTTGTAAATAACATTCCGGCGGGCAAGGCGAAACAGAAGAGGGATTTTCGCGGGACTACGTAAGAGAGAATATATGAGACAAATTGAGCCTAATCTCAGGTTAGCTTTTCAATAAACCCTTTAAATAATTTTATGCCACTCTTCTTTTAGGAATTGTCATCCTCTCCTAGCACAGCCTCTACATCACAGGAAGACCATGCAGGCCATTCAGAATCCACTTCCTCGAGGATATTGAGAGTAACTCTGTTAAGCAGTGAATGGAGGTCAACAAAAGGAGGCTTGTCAACCATCAACCGAGAGCTTGCCATTCAGTTGGCAAAACACCCCAGCGTGAAGGTCAGTGTTTATCTCCCTCAGTGCAGTGAAGAGGATAAACGAGTCACTGCAAGTCACAATGTCCAGCTTATTGAAGCAGAAGAAATGCAAGGATATGACCCTGTTGACTGGTTGTCCTTTCTTCCTGAAAACCATTCTGTGGATTGTGTGATAGGACATGGGGCTGTTCTTGGTCGGCAAGTGCAGGGTATAAAACGTCAGTGTAAGTGCAAGTGGATTCAGGTCGTTCATACAGCTCCTGAAGAGCTTGGTATGTACAAGTCCTATACAGATGCCATTTCAAAAGGTGAGAAAAAGCACCAAGCTGAGGTAAAACTCTGTGAAAAAGCTGATCAAGTTGTAGCTGTTGGACCCAAGCTGGCTGAAGCTTTCTCAGGTT
>CALNXI010001153.1:70006-72506 GCA_942486025.1 Porites evermanni | reverse complement strand
ATCAAATCGCAATTTTTTTCGGCCAGAGGCAAAGTTCTAACATCTCTACACCTCAGTAAATCACTTAATGTTTAATAGCAAAATGTCCCCATGCATGTTTCTGGAAATGAGCATTTTCTCGCACCATGTCCAAAATACGTTCTTTGGCCAGATACTGTGATTTCGAGAGTGGACATAGGGCGTTGATCCGAGCCCAAATTTCTCTCGACCAAGGGTGGCTCCATGAACTTAACGAAAATTTAATTGCAAGACTTTTTAATAATTCGTTTTCACATGAGAATAGTCACTCTTTGGGTTTATAATTTCAACGGGTAAAACTGTTATTGATATCCAAACTACAACAACAACTGGAAACGTTTGTTGTGGGTTTTCTTTGTTGACTGAGCCACCCTTCGAAAGCTGAAAGGTATAGCGATGAGGGAAAACTTTAGAAAATAAGCAAAATAGAAAGCCATGGTTTCAGTCCTAAATTTAGAGAATAAACTCGATGATAAAGCATCTGAAAATCGTACTTGATTTTAGTTAGTGTCTATGGCGCAAAACAAGGGGAGTGGTTACAACATTTGCCACTATTTGTACCCCATGTGTTAAATAATCATGGCAAATGGAACTTTTTTGAACAGTGGAAAAGCTACATTGAATTTAGTACTTACATGTACACCTTACAGATGTGATTATTAATGACTGCATTTTTCTACACTGGCTCCAGAGGTCCTTTTTCAGGAATTATAGGTACCAAAAAAATCCTCTGGCACCCAGGGTAACATTTTTAGTGATTTTTCATGAATTTGAGGGAACGCTGTGGAGAGTTTATTAACAGGTCCAATGGTTTGAATTCTAATAAATACAGAATACCAGACCGGAGAGAGCGGTTGTAATCGAGCCTAGAACTACACTGTACTTATGCCCCACTATATGGGGCTTTTAACAAACTACTTGGCCCGGGGAACGGGGAAATTAGCAGTGTTTTAACACCAAACACATGTTAAATTCCCCGCTAAGCCCCGGGGGTCGGGGGGACCGGAGTTTCAATTGACTGATGCATAAAGGGCCCAGGCTGTGATAAAAATGATTGTGTTAACCTACTTTTTTTGTAGGTCCTAGTGAAAGTGAGCTGCATTCATCTAAGAAAGGCCCTGTGATCTGTCAAGATGAAAAACCTTCTCCTTCTGAAAAACGTCATCTGAAAGGTATACTTAAATCTTAGGGTGTGTTCTATTCAGGATCAGTGATCCGAGATCACTCGGATCACAGCACATCAAAGGAACCGACGAATCCACCATGGGAAAGGATTTATCGGTTCATTTGATGAAGCATGATCCGAGTCATCTGGGATCACTGATCCTGATCCATATCTATGGTCGTCCGAACGTTTCAAAATTCGCTAAACTTAAATTCGTTGTCGCTATCTTGAATTCGTTGTCGCTAAATTCAACTTCGTTGTCGCTAACTTGAAGTCGTTGTCGCTAAATTCAAATTCGTTGTCGCTAACTTGAAGTCGTTGTCGCTAAATTTTATTTTGTTGTCGCTAACTTGAAGTCGTTGTCGCTAAATTCAAATTCGTTGTCGCTAACTTGAAGTCGTTGTCGCTAAATTTTATTTCGTTGTCGCTAATTTAAAGTCGTTGTCGCTAAAATTAAACTCGTTGTCGCCAACTTGAAGTTGTTGTCGCTAACATTAAATTTTTCGTTGTCGCTAACATGAAGTCGCTGTCGCTAACTATCAAGGCGCTAAACTTAATTCGTTGTCGCTAACTATGAAGTCGTTGTCGCTAAAATTAAGTGAACTCGGTATCGCTAACTACACTAGGGCGCTAAAATTTACTAAGGGAGTAGAGAGAAGGGATTTATTTGAAATATCATAGGGGTTGACAAGCCTGACTCACGCTTTCCACCCACGTGTTTTAGCCTTTAAATCTCAGAGTTTAGCTTTTGCGAGTATATCTTTCAGAGACCTTCCTCGTTTGTATGATATAATTGGAGGTTCTTTGTAGATCTGTCTAAGAAGAGGTTGTTTCTCTACCAGTTGCCAGTGTTTCATAAGAATGTTTTTAAGGCTGGGAACTGATGGTTGATACTGCGTGACAAAGGGCAAAATGGTTTTTTCTCTTGATGGTTTTTGTGGGAGTGCTTCTTTCCTGTTCTCAAAGTGTATTTCAGAGAGAGTTAGAGTTATTAAGTTTCGTGGAAAACCTCTCTCTCTAAGGTGCCTCTGGAATTCTTCTAGTCGGTTTTGAAAGTTTTCTTTTGAGGAATTTGTTCTGAGTAACCGGAGGGCTTCGCCTTTTATAAAGCCCTTCTTGACCCCTAATTGGTGGCAAGACGTGAAATGTGAATATTGGAAAGTTTCAGTAGGTTTAAAATGCGTTCGTATGTCGAGAATTGACGTACTGTTAAACCGTTTGCCTTTGTACACAATTGTATCCAGAAATGTGACTTTTTCCTCAGAGATTTCTGCTGTGAATTTAATAGTGGCGTGGTGATTATTTGCTTGTTCAATG
>CALNXI010001153.1:58834-69785 GCA_942486025.1 Porites evermanni | reverse complement strand
ATATCAGGCGTCAACTTCTTCAGGATTTTGAGCAATTTGCGAGAAGAATGCGCCTGAAATATATCTTTCATGGGCAAAATAACAAACCACATCCTTATCACGTAAAATCAAACTGGATACCACAAGTTCAACCCTCGGTTGCACTCGAAAGTTATCTTGAAGAGGTTAAATTACAACTGGCAGAAATTAAACTGTCACAGCCAAGAAACAATCTGTCATCAAAAGAACGAGAAGCACTACAATCTTTAAAAAGAAACAAAGATCTTAATGTGAAAAAAGCAGACAAAGGTTCCTGTGTCGTTATTATGGACACAGAAAACAAAATAAACGAAGGTCAAACGCTACTTGACAACTCGAAACACTATGGACCTTTAGATGAACCGATGTTTAAGGAAACTCAATATAAAGTGAAACAACTAATACAAGAACTACAAGAAAATAACAACATTGATGACATGACAAAAAAATGGTTGTCACAAACACCGAGCCCGCCTAGAATTCCCATATTCTACACCATAACTAAAATTCACAAGCCTACACCAGTAGGTAGGCCAATAATATCAGGCTGTGACGGACCAACAGAAAGAATCTCAGCATTTCTTGATAGGCTGTTGCAACCTATAGCACAAAGACAGGCTTCTTATCTTACAGACTCTACAGACTTCATTAATTTCATAGAAAGCACAGAAGTCCCAAAGCACGCGATCATTGTTTCAATGGACGTGACAAGTCTATATACTGCCGGTTGCTAATTTTAGCGACAACGACTTCATAGTTAGCGACAACGAATTAAGTTTAGCGCCTTGATAGTTAGCGACAACGACTTCATGTTAGCGACAACGAAAAATTTAATGTTAGCGACAACGACTTTAAGTTAGCGACAACGAAATAAAATTTAGCGACAACGATTTCAAGTTAGCGACAACGAATTTGAATTTAGCGACAACGACTTCAAGTTAGCGACAACGAATTTGAATTTAGCGACAACGAATTCAAGATAGCGACAACGAATTTAAGTTTAGCGAATTTTGAAACGTTCGGACGACCATACATATCACCCTAAAGGAACGCACCCTTAGAAATTTGAAAAATATATCTAGCGGATATTTTGAAAACCAACCTAACGAAATTTGCAGTCACTTGAGTGAAAAGGCGTCAAAAGGCAGGTTTCTTAAACCCGAGAAGCTCCAAAATCACAGAAACGAAAGAAAAGGAAAGGAGAAAAAGAAAGAGCGAGGAGGACGAAAGGAGGAGAAGAGCAAAAAGCAATCGTTGCGTTTTTAGTTTTTATAATGGCTGCTCTGGAGATTGTTTATTCGTTGCTGGAATGTTCAATTCTTGTTTTTCCAGTGACTCGTTGAAGGTTAAGGTTAGGCAAGACTGAATAACTTGTAAAGGACGAAATCACAACTTCGCGACAAACAAGTATATTTCGATCGTTATTTTTAAATTTACAAAAATAGCCTGAAAAGAGAGGAACGGTTATTTTTATTTTTCCGTCACGTTGGTGGCGAGGACCTAGTATAGTGTCTGAATTCAGTGGCTAGACTGTGAGCAAGAAAACACGCGAGCAGGCGGCGAGGGCGCGGCTCTTGTGTGACTTCTCGCAACTCCCCCAAATGAAGAGTTTGCTCGCAGGATAGAATTTGGCTAAATTACATGACAAAGCAACTTTAATATTATTTTTTCAAACCTGTGTAAGGTGGTAGAGGTGATGCAGTCTAAGAGCATTCGTCTCCCACCAAGTTTCCTCAGGTTCGCCGATTTGGTCCTGTGTTATACACCACTTCCACATTTCCCATAATGCACCTTATTTGTCCCAAAAATTTTGCCTAAGGAAGGATTGTTTTCAATTTCTCTTGGGACGGCTGTAAAACCCAGGAGAAAAAAATTTGAGGGGGGAAATACGGTAAGGTGCATCACCGGAAATGTGGAAGTGGCGTATTTCTCCCTTTTTCCGAGAGGTTTTTCTTCTGCTCCTCCAGTTTTCACATCTCGTCAAAGGCCGACTCAAATTCCAACTCGATCTGGAACGGACGAACACCAGTCACGTTTTTATACTGTTAGGTGGTTCTTGGGTAAAAAGTACAGCTACAATCACATGCAAAACTGATGCTTTTTATATCTTATGTTCCATGGTCTAACTTCAGTCATGTGCATCAAATGTTTCAAGCCTCATCAATAGTGGATATACTTTTAAACATGAGTGTGGTTCATAAAACCACTAAATCCAAAATGATAACCAAATTTACAGGCCTTAGAAATGTTGTGATTTTGCTCAGTAGGCTATTTGCCCTCCAGCTCTTTGTTTGTCAGTGTATGCAGCGTTAAGAATACGCCTTGTTAAAAGAGGTCTGGTAAAATGCTTTTGGCATAGAATTAATGTTGGTAATTGATTTAATTGCAGGCGTAGCAAAGAGATCCAGGTTCTCGAAAAAAGGCAAAAGGCCGTTATCTTCAAGTGTTGTCCTTGCTCAAAAACAAATGAGTCTGTTGAGAGATGAAGGTAAAGGTTGTTTCTGGTTTATTTGGAGTACGTGTTGGTATTTCATCACATGTGCTTAAGATAGTTGATGAAAATTTTCTCCATAGTAGTATGGTGTCGCCGGCTTTATTATCTGCGGAGCTGACAAAACAAGATTGTGGGGGTACTTTTGCTATGGTGAAGATTCAAAATCTTGCTTTTCGAGCATCAGCCCTTATATGGATTCTCTCTGACAAAAGGGTTAGCGTTTGAAAAATCTGGTTTTGAATTCTTTTACAATGAAAAATTGACTGTTAACAGTCAATTCAGTTGATAAAACCAAGTTATTGTCTCACTTTCCTACCGAGACAGAGCCACAGTTTCGTAAGAAACTAAGCTCTTTTCTAATCTAATAAAGTGAAACCTCTATTAAGCGGACACCTTTGGGACCTTCCCAAGTGTGCGCTTAATAGAGGGTGTCCGCTTTATACGAGTTTGTAAAACTTGCATAATGTTTGTTAACGATAAACTTTCAACGGTTACTCTGTACTGTGATAAAGTTCCACGTGTTAAGGAAGCTAAGGAAGCTGTGCTGTACTTTGTGCAAGACTTTCGGTTTAATCCACATGCAGTTTTTTGACAGCTAAATGCACTGATTTATCTTTTTAATCGACTGCACTACGTATTTCAAGGACGTAATCCAATACTACTACTTTCAATTCAGTCCGGTGTCCGCTTAATGGAGGTTCTTAACAGTAGAAATTAGTTAAATACAATTTATTGTAGTGTCCGCGTCCGCTTAATAGAGGGCCAGTGTCCGCTGAATAGGGGTTCGTTATAAAGGGAAATATAAGACGTTAATTTCGGGACACAGGTTAGTGTCCGCTTAATAGAGGTTTCACTTTACTCGGTTGTGACCAATCACGTTTCTTAACTGATGAAAGCGACAGTAGTGCAACATCCTGTAAATAAGTGCTTACATGTTTTAAAGTCAGTTTCAGCCTCTATTTTCTGTCGAACAATTTAATGCTAACCTGCTAAGGTATCTTCCTCTCCCCGCCTTCAGGCTGTAATTCTTGTCGTACAAGTAAAATAAAAAAGTACTGGTCATCAAGTGATGAAAATCAGAAATAAACTCACATTTAATTCAGAAATTTGTAACATATATTTCATGTTGCCCACAGGTACAGAAAAGTCAGTTGTTGTGAAATTGCTCAGAGCTGAATACGAGAGACGATCTAAGTTGATGCCGCTTTCTTGGTTTAACACCATCCAGTTACCCCTTGAAAACGTCTACACGAGATTGAAAATTGTTTCAAGACGAAAAACAGACTTTCAGGTAGAAAATGTCGAGGTGGACATGTACGACATCTTCAAGGCTCCTGGCAAAGGTGTTTTGACGCCAGTAGAGGGAAGTCCAAGCATCTTCTCAGCTTTCGAAAACCCCTACACAGAACTGAAAAATTTCCAACCAAGGAAATTTGGAATTCAGGTAAAAAATGATGAGGTTGACATGTACGAAATCTTTAAAGATCTTAAAAAAGGTGAGGATGTTATGACGCTAGTGGAGGGAAGTCCAGGAATCGGTAAAACCACGTTTTGCCTTAAACTTGCCTATGACTGGGCTCGTGAAACGGTACCAACTAACTCTTCTTTTCCCAAACTGCAATTTGTACTGCTCCTTAAATGTCGAGACATAGATAAAGATATAATGGAAGCTATCAAAGAACAGCTTTTACCTGAAGATATGAAAGACGAGACCTGGACGAAGTTCTCTGAATTCATTAAGGACATTCATGTCCAAGACAAAATCTTACTCATTCTGGATGGTTTGGATGAACTTCCCGAGAAATCGAAACAGTTTGTCGATAAACTACTTCGCAGAAGAATTTTGCCATTTTGTTATGTCTTGGTTACATGCCGACAGGAAAAAGGAATTGATGTGCGAAAGAACTTTGAATTTGATCTTCTTTTGGAGATCAAAGGATTTACAGAAGATGATGCTTATTGTTATATCAAGAAGCATTTTCAAAATGTCGGTCCGAATCATAGCTCGAAAGGAGAGACGCTCGCGAAGGAAGTGAAAGAAAACACGTTATTGAACGCACTCCGAAATAATCCGCTAAATTTACTTCTTCTTTGTGTTATTTATGAGGATTATGACGGAAAACTGCCAACTTCGCGGACTGAACTTTACCAAGTCATTGTCCAATGCCTTTTGAGACGATATTGTGCAAAACACAGTTTGGTGGTTCCAGAAGATAACAACACCCTAAAGAAACGTTTTGACGAAGACATTCTTGCCCTCGGAGAGTTGGCTTGGACGTGCCTGCTGAACGATCGTCAGTCTTTTCGCGAAGAAGAACTGGCAGAATGTGAGGTTAAAAATAAAAACTTGGTAGCTCGCAAAATAGGACTTCTTTACAAGGAAGAAAGACTGAAGAGGATCCTGAGGTCACAGTACGAGTACTGGTTTCTTCACAAGACCTTCCAAGAATATTTGGCTGCCTCTTTTATAGTGCACAAGCTACAGAAAGGAGAGCTAAATGTATTTCAGTACACGACTTTTGATGATTTGGTCCAAAAATATCCTCAAGTTTTTGTTTTCGTTTCTGGTATGCTGGGCGAGAAAGCAACAGTGTTGTTCACTCAGATTGGGGTGCAGTTAAAGGAGAAGAAAGACTGGGACTGGAAGAAGTGCAGCCAGGAGGCGGCAACGTTCTTTGTGGAAAGCTTTAGTGAAAGTGGACACGCTGAACAAATGCCAAGTGTTCTTTGTTCTTATATACCCTTCCCACAGCAAGTTAATATTGAACTACCGCGTACAGAGGACAATATATTTGAAGTTGTAAAGGCATTCAGAAACTTTCGTGATTTACAGCCAGTGAAACTTATCATTCGCGACAGCTCATGGTTCAGGGGATTTTTCGGGTGCTTAAATTATGTTGCAGAGTACGTACAATCCTGCTCGCAGATACAGACTCTTAGCATTTTCGCCGTTACAATTACCTCAGTTCTAGCCAACGCTGTACACAACGGCTTAATTGGGAACACGACTTTATCAGAGTTTACTCTACAAGTGGATGGCTGTATCCCCTATGACGCAGCTGTTGTCATCAGTGAATTGTTGCATGCACGCAAAGTCTTGAAGAAAGTAAAGTTTCAACTTGGCAGAGTGAGAAGTGAGGCTTTAGCCAGCTCTATTGAACTTGCTTTGTCTGGTGACGCTCTTTCGAGGTCTGTGGACCTCAACATCCGTGGTTCGTTGAGTGATACCGCGGTCCATAGTTTAGGAAAACTCTTATCAGATAAAGCTTTGACCTCATTTTCTCTTAATATCTCTGGAGATGTACCAGAATTGGTGGCTGCTGTTATTAGTAAAGGAATTCAGCAACAAACTGCACTCAAGTCATTGGCTTTTGGCGTTGACGGCAACCTTAGTCTCTCTGGTGTGAATGTCCTACAAACCAGTCTTCTAGAGAATCGTTCTTTGAACGATTTAGTACTGAATGTCCGTGGAGAGATTCCTGACAACTGGCAGTTTGTTGTGGAAAATGTTCGTTCGGTAAAGAAGGGGTCAGTTAACTGTACTTTTAATCCAGACCCTAGCAGCAGTGTTACATGTAATCAAGTGGCTCATTTTCGTCCTGCTGTGGTCGAGAAGGGGTTAGAAACAAAACAACACTTAACTGTAGTCCTTTGGGGAGAACTGAAGTGTGATGGAGCAGACAATTTATGTGAGATCTTGGTGCGTGTCCCTCTGACTAGCCTGACTTTGAAAGTACATGGAAATTTAAGTGATGGTGTTGCTAATATTATTAAAAGATACATCGGACAACAAAATACACTGTCCTCCCTAACAATAGATATTTGGGGAGAGTTGGCCCCAGCAACAGGAACTTTACTTCAGGAACTATCACGTAGTAATGAAACCGTTCAAGTGAAAGTGCATGGCGTCAGTGGTGTTCCTAATGAAATGTGCAATGCTCTTGATGTCTCTATTAACAATCCTGTATCACTGACACCAGTTTTCTCTGAAGTTAAGAATACCAGAAAGGAGAGGGTCAATCTTAAAATAATTAACAACGATGAAGTACTCAGTGACTGGCCACGTTTGCTAGGTGATGCTTTGGCAGAAACCACGTCACTAACCACGCTGGATCTTACAGTGAGAAACTACACAATGAATTCAGGAATATGGAAAGACCTCGGGGATAGTTTGCGGCGAAGTTCTTCATTAACAGTTTTAAGTCTCACAATCAGCAACTACAGTAACATTGCAAAAGGCTGGGAATACACGCTGGTCAACAGCTTGGCGAAAATGGAGTCATTAACTACACTTAGTCTCTCAATTGACGATTGTGGCGAGGTGATGAAATTCGGAGAAGATTTGATGGCAGTGAAGTCCTTGTCTACACTTTCCGTCGTAATCAACGGTAGTGAGTTAACTTATTTTTGGGGTGAATTTCTGAGAAAATGTTTGGAAGAAAGCACTTCACTAACAAAACTCAGCATTACAAGTAACGATTATGTGGAACATGAATATGACCATTACAGTGACATCTTCCCTTACATCATCACTTTAGGAGAAAGGCCTGTAACTTGTGTAGGAGGTCTCAATTTTGGACTGGCACGTACTGTATCATTAAAGGAACTAAACATGACGATCAAAAACATGACCTGTACTAATTCTGCCTGGAGAAACGTATTAAATACGGGACTATCAGGCAACAAGTCAATAACCTCCCTCACTGTTACAGTCAGTGAATACGAATACTTAAACTATGAACAGTGGGTTCAGTTTCTGAAAATTGGGTTAGCGGAAAACAGGTGGTTAACTACAGTCACTCTTACAGTAAATGACTACACTGAAGGTAAAGGGCATGACGACTGGCCTCATCTATTGGGACGAGATAATATTCCAGAAAACTCGTCACTGACTGAACTCAATCTAACAGTCAACATTCGCAGTGAAGTAAGTGAAGACTGGTTACCAAGTTTTTGTGACTATTTAATGATGAATTGCTCCTCCCTGAGAACAGTGAGATTGCAAGTCAACAACCGCTGCTCTACAAGCAAAAGTCATATATATGACTTCAGCAAACTTCGGTTAAAATACCGATCATTATCCACATTTGAACTCTCTGTAACTTTCTATGGAGAGTAAGGTTCAAAAGTGTCATGACATTGTAGCCGGGTGTCGCATTAAAAGTTGACTTGTAGACGTAATTAGAGTAATGAATACATGTGGGGACAAAGTAAAAGTGTGACTTAAAAAGAAAAGGACTCGAAGCGACAGACGGCAAGTTGCTGGTGCTGAATATATCTAACAGGCCTAACTGTTCATCAGTATAATGCCAAATTTGTCAGGGAATTCTAGCGCAAAACGTTTTGCGTTCTTGTCTCGCGGTGCTGTATTCATTGACATTGTCAAGAAAGTTTTTTTCAGTTTGTCTCCCACCTCACAGGCCCAATTGAAAAGAGATGCATAGCGCTTTGTACTATCTACTGGATAATTCCGTGATATCCAGTGGATAATATTGTTAGGGAAACAACCTGTTTTAGCAAGTACGCTAGCTTGAGGTTTGTCTCAAGACCATTAGCCACCATGTCAACAGCTGTTTACATTTGGTGCCTCATTAGCATAGGCTGATCATTGTCTGATGAAGCTAATAAAATGAGATTTCTGAATATTGAAAGAGCATAACAATTTCAGTTATGTTTGAAAATTTGAGCCCGATATACCAAATAGTTTCAGAGAAATTCTCTTTGCGCGAAAAAAACCCAAATTAACAAAGAATACATGAGCGCATCAACGTTTAGCCACCCAGAAATTCTGCAGTTTTTAAGAGGCTGTCTCAGTAAAAACCGCCCACTCAATTTCGCGTGAAAAATAATTTTGCCTCAAACTCTGGCGAGTGAAAGGCTTTATCGAGACTATAACTAAAATAGGTTTGCTTTGATTCACAATAATTTTCTGGCCGCGCTGGGGGGCGCCGAGTATTTTGTCCCGCCACGGCCATTTTACACGTCTTGAAAACTGAAAATTTGGCATTTTTTGCGGCGCTGTAAAATGTTTGATTTGCAACATCTACCAATGAATTTTATACCTATTTATAGGTAAACATCTCTAGTTTTTCCTGAAAGTAATGGTTATCCACTAAATTTAGCTGGAAAGACGAAATCAAGCAAAATATGACCCCAACTAATTGCCTTGGAGCGAAAGGCCAAAAATGACCCTGTTTTAAAAGCTTATTTCTGACTTTTGGGACATAGATGAAAGCTCTAGACTAAATAGACGCAAAGATAGACCACCTGTTATTAATAATATACAAAACCCCATGTACGTTTTCAGTATTTTAAAAGTTATGACCGTTTGTATCAACGCGTATGCGAGCTAATACGATATTTTCAGATTTAGCATAAAGGATCTATCTCAAGCAGATTTTGTCAAAAGTACGGCTTACCTGATTCATTACTGGCACTGACTCACAAATTGAGACATATTCCAATCCCTGAGATGCCGGACTCCACAAAAATTCCAGTAAGATGTGCTTTAGAAACTGCTGGTATGCGGCCATTTTTGAATCCCAAGCTAACAATCCGAAGATCAAAACAGATGAAACTATGTCACGTTTCGAGCTAAATAGGTCGGTAAAACAACCGTTCAGAGGTGAAAGTTTGCTTGAGAATCAGAAAATTAACTGGAAGATCTCATTTTGGATCAGGAAACTGAGATTTCAGAGCTACAACCTCGAAGAAACCTTCTATTCAACCGGCTCTGCAAGGTCAAATGCAGGTTGACACGTAAACTGGAAATGTTGAAACGCGGAAATACGGAAAACCGGAAATCCGGATCATCCGGAAATCGGCAAATCTGAAATCAATCAGGAGCCGAAGACAATCCTAAAAAATAGAGACAGCTGTATTCGTTTAGGGCTTCTTTTCGACGTTGAAACACGTAAAAGATAAAACCTTCCAAACGGGCGTAGCTGTTTGATTTTTACTGAACTGAAACGCAGTTCCACGATCGATTGCGTTTGGCAAATAGGCTCTTTAAGAAACAGTAAATATCATTAACCGGTTACAAACATTCTATGTGCGCTAACATATCACACTTGTGACTAATACTTTACAGAAGTTGGCTATATATCGAAACTGAATGTGTCGAGATCTAGGAAACCGAGCCAGCTCGGTTGTCTGGGCTTATTAGTATAGACGCCCTTGAAAGTCGCTTGTTAAGAGCGGATAAATAGTCCCGGCCGGTGAGTAAGTTTTTAAGAAATCGATCATTACTTAGAGGGGGTTAGGGAAGGCTTGAGTGAATGGGAGAAAGCCTTCTTCACAGTATACTGATCCTCTTCCTGAATCGTCTCCCGTCCCTTTTACTATTTTTACAACAGGAACTAGATTTTCCTCTTCCGTCTCCTACCAAACTTTACCTAATTCATTACTGGTACTGACTAAAAAATTGACCAATATTTCATTCAAAATTCTAGTAAATGCGCTTTTGAAACTGCTGGTATGCTGGCATATTTGAATCCCATGCTGAAACTACCGTAAAATTCCGAAAATAAGCCCCTCCATGTATAAGCTCCCCTAAACTCGTAACACAAAAAACCCTCCGTGAAATCGCCCCTCAGAAAATAAGCCCCCCGGGGGCTTGTACTTGGAAAATTACCCTCAAATACAAAGTAAAGCAAAGCAAAAACGGTTAATTTCCTTCCAACTATATGCTAGCCCAATCGATTTTGAAACGCAAATTCCCCTCCGTACATAAGCCCCTCCGAATATAAGCCCGTCCAAAAATAAGCCCCTCAAAAAGGGCCTTTGAAAAATATAAGACCCGGGGCTTATTATCGGAATTTTACGGTATGTCACGTTTAGAGATAAATAGCTGGATAAGAAAGAAAATAAGAGAAATGTCCGGAGGTGAGACTTGTCCGAGAATCAAAACATCAGCTAAGCAGATTTCGTTTTGGGTCAGAAAACCCAAAATTATCGACAAACGGTAGGATTATTTTTTCGACCATTTAATGGTGTCTTGTAGCTAATCCTAAAACAAAGTTGTATCGGATTTTTGGTCTACGAAAAGGGTCGCCCTTAGGACTTGCCACTAGTGTCACCATTCGGTGTAAATATTGGTCTTAAGGTCTAAACACGCAACCATAATTAATTCCTTTCTTAAAGCTACTCTAGATTAAATCATGGAGTTTCTTGTAACCATACCCTATAATCCAAATGACTTTCCTCTGCTCTCCTCGCGTTATCCGCTGTCCAAGTTATCCGTGAATCAAAAAATGACTCAATTAAGATGGATTCCTTGGTTCAATAATTTTTTGAGAATTTCTGGATGATTCTTCGAATCTTTTTAATGTATAAAAATTAGGGAGGATGTTAAAAATGTTGGAAAAGTTGGAAAATATTGGATTTAGGGGTTGTTAGAAATTAAAATATGAAGTGAATAATCAGAAGAAAAATTAATAC
>CALNXI010001153.1:9521-46258 GCA_942486025.1 Porites evermanni | reverse complement strand
CACTTTCTACACGATGCGATTGGCTTAAAAGATTCGCGCCACCTTTTCATCCAATTAGAAGTAAAACCAAAGCCAATTGTGACGCGCTCGCATGCATTTTCCCGCGCTTTGCGTCAGCCACATGTAATTACTTCGAGTTTTGATTGGTTTAATGTATTGTCTGTGTCCTATGTGATTGGCCAGAGTAATTACTTTGGTTTTGGTTTTACGACACTCAAACGAAAACCACTCTAACACTGACCTTGGTGTAATTGGAGAACCCTGTAATTCGAAACTCAGAATTTTCTATATTTGCATAACTTGTTTTTGCTCAAATGAAGATGAATCAAATTAAAATGGTGATTTTCATGTAAACGAACGCTCGTAATTTTAGCTTCGATAGGCTTGATTTTAGGCTTGAGTATAAAAGTTAATTTAACTCCAAAGCGGCGGTTAATATTGAGTTGGTTGATTCAGCACACAAAGTCACGCTTTAGGAATTGAATCGACTGACTAGCATCCAAACGCGATCGCGCATAAAGTAGATGAATCAACTGTTGTGAGACATGTTTTAAGATGTAGGTGAACTGACATATAAGATGTAGGCGAATCGCCTCTAGACGTAGGCGAACAGACCAAAGGTGAAACGACCCGTAGGCGAAACGACCGTAAATCCTAAATTTCCTTTCTGTTTATCAAAATTATCTCACTAAAATTTACCCCAATAACTTGAATTCCCATAAACTTGAACTGTTTTTCATTTCCCTTCAGCATTTGAGTTACCAGGATTCTACTATATTTTTGTGTGGAAAAAAAAAAGTACACAACAATAAACAAATACTTTTAAAATGTAAATTAACTCTGTTTTGCCTCAGGCCTGTAGCCTAACAACTTTACTGGTTAAGAAATGCAAAATAGGAAATGTTCAGGTTGCACACAATTTTATCGCTATTCTTTCTATAATTCTGCACTTTTGTCCAGGCAACCCAAATTATAACCGGGCAAGTATGCCATCAAGCTTATTTGCCAGGCTGATAAAAAAAGTAAATATGGATCCCTGTTACAATGTACTCTAATTTGCTCTTGACTCTGTTAGAACCAAAATTATGGTGGGTCCCGTGGTGAGAGGTGTTTTTAAGATGGCTCGATACAGTTCTTCAAGGCCAATACCTCCCAAGCTTGAGCATAAACTACGTCGCCATAAACAAAGTTTTGGAAAAATTGCCACCACAGTTGTATTAGATAAAGATGAAAATTTGTTATGATCAGAGTTGCAATGACATTGGAGTTGTCATAGCAACGAAATGACGCTATTACCTATTTTACTTACAGAATTATTTCTGGGCACTGGGAACTGTTCTTCCAAAATCATTCATGGGAGCTTTTTCCTCCAATAGTCGCCTCAATGTTCATGAAGTTAAAGCGAAATCTGTCAGAGCGTTATCAAGAAATTTTGGGATAAAGATTTAGTGGTTAGAAATATGGTAAAAAATGGATAATCTTGATGTTCGGCTATTATCTGTAGAAAATGAAGCGCTTTTGACATGCAATTTCACCTCACAGTAGTTTTAATCTTTTTAAAAACGTGTGAAAGACCATGGAGATACCTCCAGCAGATTGCTAGAAAGAAGGATTTGATTAGTATGTATTGAGGAGATTTTGTTAGCGATTTTTGAACATTTTGGTCTACTTTAACAAATTAGCGAATAATTTTTAAACCGCTCGATAGATTTTTTTTAAAATTTAGGATTCTTGAGATTAACCTTCCTTTTACATGACCTTTTAGTTTCAAGATTATTGATATATTGTAAGGCAGTAAAATAACGGCTACAATTCGCCAATATTTTGGCAGAAATTTTGTGTTTACAAATGTGAGCCTCTCATTATTCGGGGTATTGTCTCCAAGTTTCATATTTTCGTGCATAACAATAGCTAGCATTTTTGCATATGTCAAATGCATTGTTAGTTACTGTTGTTCACGTGAAAATGAAACTTGGAGACAATGCATTGAATAATGAGAGGCTTTCACTTGTAATAACGAAACTTCCGATAAAAAAGTAACGAATTGTAGCCCTTATTTTACTGCCTTACAATATATCAATAATCTTGAAACTAAAAGGTCATATAAAGGAAAGGTTAATCTCAAGAATCTTGAAATTTTAAAAAATCTATCGAGCGGTTTAAAAACTATTCGCTAATTTGTTAAAGAAGACCAAAATGTTTACAAAACCGCTAACAAGAGCACTTTGATACATGCTAATAAAACCCTTCTTTCTAGCAATCGGCTGGAGCTATCTCCATGATCTTTCACACACATTTTTAAAAAGATTGAAACTACTATGAGGTGAAATTGCATGTAAAAAGTGCTTCATTTTCTACAGATAACGGCCAAACAACAATATTGTCCATTTTTTACTGTTTCTAACCACAAAAACTTCATCCCAAAATATCTCGATAATGCTCTTACAGATTTCGCTTAAACTTCGTGAACATCCAGGCCGCTATTGGAGGAAAAAGCTCCCGTGAACAATTTTGGAAGAACTGTTCCCAGTGCCGAGATATACTGCTGCAAGTAAAATAGGTAATAGTGTCATTTCGTTGCTATGACAACTCCGATGCCATTGCAACTCTGATCATAACAAATTTTCATCTTTATCTAATACAACTGTGGTGACAATTTTTCCAACACTTTGTTTATAGCAACGTAGTTTATGCTCAAACTTGGGAGGTATTGGCCCTGAAAAACTGTATCGATCCACCTTAAAAGGACATTATATTTACAAAGCCCTGACCAGTCACATACCCTGCTGTGGCTTGGCTGATTGACTGGTGCATTTAACAGTTCAGTAACCAGCCATGCAATGCAATGCAACAGTGTGGGTTTTAAAGCAATAACTAGGTGAATTCCCCAATGCTAATTGTCTTGACGCATTTCCCTTGATTTTATTATTAAGGTTACTGCTACCAATCAATTCAATTCTCATGATATATGTGTGGGTTTCAGAGGTCAAGGATCCATGTACCAAGCTTCGGTAAGACATTTTGAATTATTTTCATGTATTTAATTTGTTGCAATGAGAGTAATTCAATTACTACAAAAAATGTTTAGCCATATAATTAAAATTTAGGCAATATATTTTGAAAATAGTGAACACAGAACTGTTTACACAGTAAAAGTTAGGTTTGAACTCTACAAGGAGTTTTGTCTTCATCTGTTTTCGGGCTTGTTCGTTTGTTAAATTGGTCAGTACAGTACAGTACAGTAATGTAAGCTGTACATGTTGTATATACGTTGTAGGCTTGGGGTAAACCTTATTTAATCCTCCAGACAGAGGTGTCCAGGACTCGCCTTTCCCACCTTGAACATCAACATACATCTTGGGATAAATAATTCATGTAATGAAAAGTAATGTAAACAAGAAAAACTTTAACCTCCCATGCAAAATAATGTTCTCTTGGCTCCTTTGCCACATAATCTTCTCCAGTGAACGTTTGTGGGGCAGGAACACGTGATAAACCCCTAAAATCATCTTTGTGGGAGGCTAGAAAAACGTTAGCATTGGAATGTTACATCTTCTAAAGTGCTTAGCAAATGTTGAGACTAGATGTGGTTGGTGTTTAACAAGTGCAGTGTCTTGAGTTGACAAAATTTTAAATTGACTTAAAAAACACAGTAGACTGTTTATATAATATTATTATTTGTAAGAGAGGGGGGTGGACAAAGTACATGAAAGAAAAATTGTGCAAGAGGAAAAGGAGTGAAAAAAATAACGGTACATGTGGAGTAAATGTTACTTAAGAATAAAATTCCCACAGTTCAAAAATTCCCCACGTGGCACCATAACTTTTCTAATGGTCCATCCCCAATGCAAAGCTACATGTAGACCTAAGTGTCGCGTATCACTATCTTGTACACATGTACATTTTATGTATAACTTACAGTACTGTACCTTGGGTCACTTTATTTTCATCTTGTACTGTGAGCAGACTGTCCAACCCTCCCGATCTCGTCAGGATTCTCCCAATTTTGTTTGAAAATCCCGAATCCCGACCAATATGCGAACAGGATAGGAAAATCCCGATTTTGACATTTTTCAAATGAATTCTTACGATACTAGATACGAGGACACCTATCAGAGTATAATTAACTGAAACTGATATTCAGGAAACTTTAAAAAACTGTGCAAAAAATATTTATAAAATAAGATCAAGTACTTGTACACAAAGCCTGGCCATGCAAACATAAATAAGCATTTAACTGACAAATGATTAATTTTAGTGACATTTTAGACAGAAATTGTCCTCTCTGAACAATAGAAATGCTGTTTCAGACCGTCAAGATATCAAAATTCTGGGGGGTAGCATTCCCCCACAACCCGCTTATGGCTCACGCCTTCGGTGCTTGCAAGATTAATCAGTGATTGAAAAATGTCCCAATTATACTTACTCAAAAGGTTGGACAGTCTGTGTGAGTACAAGATATAATTGTGAGTTGGAGATCTGTACGGGCATTTACTAATGATCCACTACCCATACAGATCAGACATGAATATTTCATATAACTTGTGAAATCTTAGAGATCTTTTTGGATGCCTGTTTTTTGTGTTTTTTTAAACAGCGTATATTAATGAGGATTATAGGAGTCAATTCTCAGTGAGAAAACCCAGACTGTGCTAATTTCAAAAGTTACAGTTTTTTAGTGCTGAGAAAATACAGTTAAACTCATCACAAATAGATGAGCTTGAGAATAGGCCACTTCTGAGTTCCAAAAACCCTCACTTTTAAAATGAGGCTAGGTGCACAACCTTAATCTTGTGAAAATGAGTTTTATTTGCATGAGAATGAAAAATGATTTCCATATCAAAGGCTGAGCACCGACCCTCGTTTTGAAACAGAGGCCCGGGGGAACTCGGAAATGGACTATTGGTACCTTAAAGGTTAATAGCAGGGTACCAGATTCCATAGGCTGCAGGGAGGTATCCATGGCAACCCTAAAATGTGGGGACCACCCAAGTGAGCGCCCGCTAACTGGCACGGGCACACTGAAATAATTCAGGAAAAATAACTTACCTGAAAGGATACTTACCCTGGCAACCAAACACGACAGTGGGAGAGAGGAGAGGGTGCAAGAATCCACAGTGATTTGCAAGTGATACATAGCTGTGCTTTTGATCCACAAAGATCAGCTGATAGCACTGCATTTGTAAAGCAATGCACCTTAGTTAATTAGTAAGTTTGGTCAAGCATTACAGTGCGCTGTAGCTTGAAAAAGACAATGAACCTTGAAACCCTACAAAACCCCTGGAAACCACCCCACAGGTCACGTACTGCCAATGGGGATTTGCTGCATTTGCTTGAGTTTAACTTTACCTAAATTATATTTAGCTGCATAAAAATTTCCAATCTACGCAAAAAAGTGTTGAATGGCAGGAAGATAATGAAGTCACTCACTGTACTTTTTTTTTCTGCTCCTCCTATAGAATCAGCTTTAAAGGAGTTTTAGGATTCCTGTGACGACTAGGCTGATGGAGGTAAGAAAAATTTGAACTTTTGCTATGTTTATAACTGAGTGTTGGTCATTAAACCAAGGTTATTTTTCTTTGTACATGTATCTTCAATGTCAAGTTTTCAGGTTTGAAGTTAAATAGGAATTTTGAGTGGTGGCTCTGTGTGTTGTTGTTGGTGATAATAATATTTAATAATTATTAATTTATTATGGGCAAGCAATGCGAGCCTACAGTTGTATTCTTGGTGGGGTGGTCAGCAGGACTCTTTTAGTGTGTATAGCTGGGTTTTTCCAAAATCTGTCGTCATTCCTGGGATACTTTTGTTCTTGCAACTAATATACATGGTATGTTGTTGCAAAGGCCCTGGTAATGTCATGAATTCAAATTTCCAAAGCAGCTGGAACAATGTGTGTTCAATACATTGATTCAAAAACGCACCACACGTAATTTTCTGTACCAGATGTGAGACTTTTCAATTTTCCTTGCCACCAGAAATCTATTTAAGCCAAACGAAAGCAAAGCCTAATTTCAGTCTAGTGCAGGATGAGCCTTTAGTAAGATAAAATTGATTTCAAAGTCTATGAATTTATAAGTTTATTTCCATGTCTGTCATATTTTTGAGTGCACATTTTAAGCACTATGGTGGTTTTATTTTTCGTTATGTTTTTAACCATTTTACATGAAAGCTTCATTAAGCTTTAAAATAAGCTTTTTCATGACTCACTATTGAGTCTCAACGACCTTGGGTCACATGAACACAGATTGAATAACCAAACTATAAAATGATTTTGGTGAGTCCACACATTGAGCATTGTCAATGTGCTTCTGTTTTCATTGTGAAACAATTTTAAAAAAAAAATCATCATTAACTAATCTCTATGACATTATATTTAACAGTTAATGAATGAGGCTGAATATCTTATGAAGAATTATGGAGATTGAGGAGGGTATTATCTGTCGAGGCTGTAGGCCGAGGCAGATACACCCTCCAAGATCTCCATAATTCTTCATATGATAGAAAAGCCGAATTCAATTATTGTTTTATTACTCATTCAAAATAATTCCTAGTTTAAAAAAACATGCTTACCTCCATGGACGTTAAGTTCATCTTCGATAGTGTACGTTTAGGTTTGTCCAGCTCCGCAAATATTCTCCAAATAGCAGATGTCGCCCTCTGAGTTGTCTTCTTGCTGTTTTTGCTATGTTTTTAGCTATTACTTCGCCTAGTTTCAGCTGTAGTTCTTACTCTTGAAACGAGTGAAGTGGAGGGCCTTTTTTGTTTTCACAACCAAAACAACTCAACCTCGTCCTCAGGTCTTCTTGGTTAACGGTTCATTAACCTGTAGCGGGCTGCTTTTTTGATGTCATTTCCTTGGTAAACACAAACTTCTTCCAAATTTGGTCATCAGTAACTGGTTATGGTTAATTATATGTGTGCTTTTAGCCAATCAGAATTGGGCAAATATTTTGAATGAATAATAATTGTGGTTACATTTAATAAATTCACAAGATGCATTATTACTGGGCTGCCCCTTTCAGAGCATGCACAGTTATTTATTTGGGTTTTCAGTCGTCTGTGCAGAAAAACGGTCTCCCAGGGAAAGGGAAGACACGACGGTCTGGTACCGAGAAACAATGTTCTCACAAGTGGTTTCACATTGTATGATGTACCCTTGCACTGACCCTTGCACAAATATTTTTTTTTGTACAATGTACCTCCCCCCTTCAGAAACCCAGAAGGTGCTGTGAATCAATAAGGCTATTTGCGTTGTTCAAAGCAATTCGATCATAGGAGTCACTTTATAAGTTTTGTCATAGTTTGAGTTTAAGTCAATTGATGATGTTGGCGCTTGGAAACTCAGAGAAATGAGCTCATGTTGCATACAAACCCACACGCTGTACACGGTAGCTTGACACTAAAGGTGACTGTGAGCGTCAGTTTTGGAATACCGGGGTCGTTTCATGAACTCAAAGAGAGAATTATCGATCGATGTGCACGTAGTACACA
Organism: Porites evermanni; assembly: GCA_942486025.1. Lineage (NCBI taxonomy): Eukaryota > Metazoa > Cnidaria > Anthozoa > Scleractinia > Poritidae > Porites > Porites evermanni. Next base: position 38,764 of record CALNXI010001153.1, on the reverse strand, counting down.
GGCAATATTATTAACAAGCACAATTTATGAGCAAAGTATCTTACCAGTTGATGACACTATGGCTGAAGACTTGATTGTAAGCTGTTATGCTGAAGCGAACAACTCAGTTGCCGAAGAATGTCAGATGAATTCTGATGTTAAGAAATGGATGTTTATGAGGGAGGGACTTGACAGCTTTGCCATGTTAGAAGACTGGCTTTTTATTTTAATATTTCCTTCTATTTAATGCAACACACGCCACTTTTAAGGTCTAAATTTCGGATACTGAGAATAAACTGTATCTTGCTTCATTGTAAGCTTTTATCATTAAATTTGTACATGACCTTGTTATCATTTGTTATGCTTCTCCTCAATTCTGTGTTTTCGCCCATGATTTCAGCAAGCACGATATATTGATGTCAGCATTAGCGAGTTTCAAAAAACTTCAGTTCGCGTGATGTTTTTTGATGATTTTTCTACCATTTTATGAAGATGTAATGTATCAGTTAAATCGAAGCTTCAACATTTCCCCCCCCCCCCAACCCCTTTCCCCCCCCCCCCCAACCCCAGGCATACTCTGGGCATTTGACACCTTTGCCATCCTGGGGAGGAGGGAATTTGATTATCAGAGTCTTTCAGGGGTTGGAGAATTTGAACCATTAGCCTCGATTTTGAAAATTGAAAGCCCTGAAATGTGATTTTCTGCATTCTGGGGACTAAATTGAGGACAAAAGAGTGTGTTTTTCGTTCAAGAAAATCAGTGTCGCATTCTTTAAACTTCTGATCGATCAGTCACAATCAATTCCTACAAGCAATGAACAAATGATGAAAACTAAATTACATACTTTTGCAAGTTAACAAATTCTGCGTAAACCTATAAAGAAAACTGTGAAAATTGACTGAAATATAGCGTTTACATGACTAAAGCATAACAGTGGACCTTTATGAAAACATATCGTAATTACGTTTTCATTCAGATTTTACGATAATTATTATGTTTTGTTGACAAAGTTATTCAAAGTAGTTCCTTCTTCCTTCTAGAAAAAAGTAGCCAACTTCTATGAGCAAAGTAGCTGACACGTTTCGTCGGTCGTCAGTGCTTCTTGAAACCCCTGCAGGTGTATTCAAAACTTTACAAATTTTCAAGCACAATAGTTGATCTGCATCAACAGAATGCTAGTTATTTCATAATTTGTAATAACAATATTTAATATTAAGGACAAGATTATTGAGGTTACGTTTAACGATTCGCGATCAAAATTTGTCAACTACATGTATGTTTAATATTGGTTTTCTTTTATAAAGCAGTTACAGAGTAAATTAGAATAAAAACTGTACTGTCTGTTGCAAACTGTCTGCAGACTCAGCTTTAAGAGCTCCTACATAGTGGATAATAGGGAAAGTTTTTAAATATCCTCGGGATGGAGGTATTTGATCACCTGAATGGACCCTAGTGTGGGGCATTTGAACGGCATATTGGTTCTGGTAGGGGGGAATTTGAACAATAATTTTCTACAAAGTCAAATGCCCGGGGGATTGCCTGGGGGGATGTTGAAGCTTTGATTTGAGTGATACATAAACTGACACCACCACAAAATGGGAACTTGAAGAAAGCCCATAATTGATTTATCTCGAAACATAATACTCATGAATCACATGACCTTTATTTTCCTAAAGGTGTTTTGAATACAAACGAATACAGTAAATGTGAGGGGGAAAAACAGTATTAATATGAATGAACCAAAGGGTGGTAATTAATATAAGGATAGGGTCGATTATAATTGTGCATTGAGATGAATCGCTTGAAAATAGAGAGTTCGTGCACATGTGATCGGAAGTAAACAAGGGCACATAGTACGTCATTCAGTCTTTTTATTATCCAAGGACTGTGAATAGTGTTTCGATATTGTTTAGCTGGCCCAAAAACTTCGGAGGAGAACTTATAAAGCAGCATAATGTTCTGCCATGAAGAGAAGTTATAGTCATGGTGAGACAAAAGGCAAACTCAAGCGAAATTTTAACTCAAATTAGTATCAGGTTAAAAATATATGTTATTGATCGTTTCATCTATTTACATGGTTTAAAGTACGTGCCGATGAAAGCAACATAGGTCACAAAATGCAAAGGATTTTATTCTTTTAAGTTAGAGAAAAATACCAAGAGAAAAATCTTAAAGCTGAGTATCTTTTATCTTGTGGAAAAAATAATGCGTTTAACATGAAAACTGTTTTCAAGTACACTGTAGACTGCAAATTAGGATTGTCTCAGTGTAATCAATGAGGCCCATGGATCGGGATCAATGGTCAGTTGGCTGTCTGTTTTTAAGTAAACTTCTCGATTTCATACAATACAATATTTCTGTCTTGTCGTTTAATAGCAGAAGCAGTCCAGTAAATTCCCCTTTTGGTGAGTCTAGCTATAGATTGATTTAAGTGAGATAGTGCAGTTTGTGAAAGCTTCCATAATTGTGATAAGTGTACACATAAAAATATCAACCCTCTTTAATTGTGGTCAGTCACTTTTTGATTGCTAAGGGACCTGTCCCCTGAATGCAAAGATTATGTGGAAGTTTTTCTTGGACCAAATTTTGTGTCCCCTGAATGAAGGTGTCCTTTGAATAAAGGTGTCCGAAAGGAGAAGTTCCACCGTATTAAGAAAGCGGTTCAATCAATCACATCTATAAGGTAAATGTTCCCCCACACGTCCTAACTGTTTGTTACTTCTAGTACTTTTGCAAATATCAATAATTGAAAAAAATAATTATATGTGTGATCATATTAGACTCGCACCTGTTAAGGACCCCAGTCATGCCAGACTGAGGCAACTGGTCACCTGACCTGTGAAAGTTGGCAACAGTCTCTCTCTTTCTGACTGATTCAAGAACAAATTTGAGGGCTGGTTGGTGATATAATTATGAATCTCCAGGGTTTGGCAGGGCTGCAGACTCTGGATTAGGGGAGGACTGATTTGAGCCCTGAGCACTGTGCTGTCACTTGTTTTTTGTATTACCTCTCCCCTCTTAGTTCTTTGATTTTGTGTTTACTGACGGCATATTGCAGGGAGCAAAGCTGTGGTGGACTACATATAGCATCCCATCCTGGTGGGGGTGAGGGGTGGGGGGGGTTAAGACTCCCGTTGTGGTTCATGCTCCTAGAATGAAGATAATCTCTTGCTGTGTGAGGGCATTGGCTTGTTTGTATTTCTATATAATTTGTAATGGAATGCTGTGTGAAAAACTGATAAGTTTGCTTTTCCCTCTCAAGAAATGAAATGGGCAGTTTTCGTTGTGGTACTCAGGCAAAGCAGTTGTAAAATTGTTGTTGAGGCAATCCAAGGAAAGAACCTCATTTTTGACATTTTTACTGCCAGGTCATCTCTCCCCTAATCAAAACTGTGGGATTCCCATGACATATAATGAAACGTGTTGCTCTTAGCCATAAAAAAAGAGGAACTGAATTTTTTATCAGTATTGTACTGTTTTAAGTTTTAAAGAAATGTTCTTATGAAAAATGCTAATTTTAATTACATTATGTCGACCCTGTTGGAACTATGGGGACATCTGTATAGGTGTACTACCACATGTACATGTGGACCAAGCTTGGAATATGACCATCTGTTTCACATTGTGTCCGTTATATGCAGTCCAAATATAATGACTTGTAATGAAAAAAGGGACACCAGTATAGTTATGAATGTGTATGAATCATCAATATGAGCTTATATCACTTTAGCTAAATGTTTCTTTGCCTCCTGTGTGATCTACTAACAGCAGTGATTGGAAAGACAAATCTTGAGAATTACAGTTTCTATTAGCTTACCAGTATTAAAAAGCCTTTGTTACATGTACACTGTATAAAACCCTTTGGTAAATTTGCTTCTCCTTTTTCAGGATTTGTCATCGTTTCCTAGCACAGCCTCTACATCACAGGAAGACCATGAAAGCAGTTCAGGTTCCACTTCCTCCCGGAAGTTGGGAGTAACTCTGTTAAGCAGTGAATGGAGGTCAACAAAAGGAGGCTTGTCAACCATCAACCGAGAGCTGGCCATTCAGTTGGCTAAACACCCCAGCGTGGAGGTCAGTGTTTATCTCCCCAAGTGCAGCGAGGAAGATAAACAAGTTGCCGCAAGTCACAATGTTCATCTCATTGAAGCAGAGGAAATGGCAGGTTATGACAACCCAGTTGACTGGTTGTCCTCTTTGCCAGACGGCCATGCTGTGGACTTTGTGATAGGACATGGGGCCATTCTTGGTCGGCAAGTGCAGTTTATTAAGCGTCAGTGTAAGTGCAAGTGGATTCAGGTCGTTCATACAGCTCCTGAGGAGCTTGGTATGTTCAAATCCTACACAGATGCCATTTCAAGAGGCGAGAAAAAGCACCAGGCTGAGGTAAAACTCTGTGAAAAAGCTGATCAAGTTGTAGCTGTTGGACCCAAGCTGGCTGAAGCTTTCTCAGGTTATCTCCGTGCCTGTGGAAAAGATCAAGATGTTCTCAACCTTACCCCAGGCATCTTCTCAGAGTTTTCTGATGTAAAGCAAGCCACTGAAGAAAGGAAAACATTCAGTGTTTTAGTATTTGGACGTGGTGACAATGAAGACTTTAAGCTGAAAGGATATGACATCGCTGCTCGCGCTATTGCTGAGTTGAAAGACGAGCCACAGCCCTATAAGCTCTTGTTTGTTGGAGCTCCAAGTGGAGAAGAGGAGAAAGTAAAAGATTCGTTACTTAAGCAAGGCATTGATCGCAGTCAACTAACTGTACGTTGTTTTAATGAAAGCAGAGAGCAGTTAGCCCGGTTGTTGTGCGAAGTTGATCTTGCTGTAATGCCATCACGAACTGAGGGCTTTGGTCTTGCCGCCCTTGAGGCTTTATCTGCTGGTCTGCCTGTGCTGGTTAGTGGAAACTCTGGTCTTGGCGAGGCCTTACAGGAAGTTTTGATTGGTTCAAATTGTGTGGTGGAATCAGAAGATCCTAAAGATTGGGCCAATGCAATCAAAGCTGTTCGGAAGAAAAAAAGGAAGCTGCGACTGAGAGAGGCCAAGCTTCTTCAGGGAGAGTATGCAGAGATATACAGCTGGCAGGATCACTGTAACAGACTAGTGGAACGAATGCTTGCCATTTGTCAAGGTAACAGGTTCACTTTTTAATGCAAATTGGTCTTGGTATTGTGTAATCTGCTGGCGTTAGGGAATGTATATTTGTAAGTTCACGCAATTACAATGACAGCATTAGTGAAAACTTCACAATGACAAATTATCAATCTCTTTTTAATAACTCCACCGGAGAAGTCCGCTTACATTTGCCAATTTCAGAGAGTTTCAAAATCGCGATACCTTTCAACGTCTTATTCCCAACCCTGAGGGTCAAAAGTAACGAATTATTAATCGCTACATTTGTGTTGTTTTATTTTGTTTAGTTCCCAGTGCAGATGAGCAGAATTTATCTAAGAAAGCCACTGTGATTTGTCATGATGAAAAGTCCTCTCCAACTGAAAAACATCTTTATAAAGGTACACTTGAATCTTAGAGACACAAATAATATGTCGACAAGAGCAATTCATTGCTGTCTATGTAGGAAGGTCTGGGAGATGTACTCTAGTCTATTCGGGCTTAATGATTATTCCTTGTGGGAATGTTAAATAACTAAGAAATGGTCGAAGCATTGAACAAGACTCGTTTAAGACTGACTTACAAGGTCAAAACGTTTTCACACTGGTTACAGGTTAACAATGTTAGATGCCGAGAAATAATACTCGTTTCAGGTGTACGTTTTTCATGCTAAATATGATAATGGGACACAGCATAAGGCAATTGCATTTTATCATAGAGGCTTGGTTGTTTTGAATATTGTAGGTTATTTTCAGTGAAATTTTCAGCTTGCGACATCTAAATGCTGGTCATTGTTGGGTGTCGAGGTGATAAGTAACAATAGACTTCTTTAGCTTGTAGGTTTTGTTTTCCAATGCAGGTCATGTGTTAATACTCTAGAGAACTGTTTCTTTCAATTTACATCTTATTCACGTGCAAACATGATCTACGCATAAACAGAGGCAAAGCGTCAAGTTCCCCTTGGACCTCTGGGAAAACAGAACATACAAGCCAAAGAGGGCTATTGATTGTCCAATGGTAATCCGGATTTCAGAATCCGAAACTTTTGCTTGTGGAATATGGAATTCGGGAATTTTTTTGTGGAATCGGAAATCCTTGGCCTTGGAATTCAACAACCGGAATCCTAAATCCATTAGCTGCAATCCAGAATCCCCAGTGTGGACTCCAGAATCCAAGTCTGTCTCGTCCTGTGTTTTTTGTTTGATTAGTTCAATTCAACGGAGTTATGCAGCGTTTGGAAATAATATTACAAAATTCAGGGCTTGAATGCCTGACAGGCCTTTTTCAAGCTTCTTAAATAGAAAGGCCATATTTATGTGGCTAGTTAGTACAATTGAAAATGGAATGGATATAAGGATTGAATATTACTGTATATACCGTGAAGGTAAAAAATGAAAATGGAGAAAAATACAAAAACAGTATTTTGTCTTCCAAGAAAGGCGAAAGGCCGTTATCTCCAAGTAACATTCCATCTCCAAAATACCCAAGGCTCTTGAAAGATGAAGGTAAGGTTTGTTTTTGCTCAATTTTGAATAAGGTTTAGTTGTTTCTTTTTATGTATATTGTATATGTACAACCATCTTAGTGGGGAAGATGTTTTTCAGTCAGTGATACAGGTGGCTCGTAAAACATTCAAGTTCTCCCCGAATAGGATTTGAACTTATGAGGTTCTGGTTACTGGTCCAGATGCTCTACCACTGAACTACAGAAGACTCGTGATAGCTAAGGACACTAAACTAGGTTCATGTGACAAACATCCTGCATACTGCTAGGACTATTGTAGGACTAGTATCACACACTGCGTCGGAAGTAACACAATGTGGATGATTTTGTGTCCATTGATTGAGGCCTTATTATGACCGCCTCCTCTGCTTCCGGTTTGAAGTTAGGCAGTCAAGGAGCTCGAGTCACTCTCACTCACACTTGGAGCAAATCGCACGCTTCTCACGTTTGACCCGCCTTCCAAACTTCGAACGTGCTTCACAACACCCTGAAGCTACAACCATGCGAGTGTTGCAAACCGTAGTCAAGTCTCGCTTCAGTTGAATGAACGATTATCATTAAGTGTTTAGTTCCTAAAGCTGTTTTTTGTTTTCGTCGCTAAAGGAGGCGAAGCACAAAAATGTTTTCTTTTCCTTGGTTTTCAGTAAAGGAATTTTCCATCTCAAAGTTGCTGTCTAAGAAAATTCTTTAGGGGCGCGAAGGGCTCCTAAAGCCCATTCCAAAAAGTCAGTAACTATATTTAAGGTGTCAAACTTCTAGCACACGACAACTGGTGGCCTAATCGGTTGATCGAGAAGCTTCAAATCTATCATTTATCAAACTCAAGAGCACAAATAGTAGTATATTCAAGGGCCTATCTCCTTTTTTCTGTACTAGAGGGTTTTTTTACATCATTGTACATTTTGTATTTTGAGGGCGGAACCCTGGAGCCAGGGTACCTAAACCTAGTTTTAATTAGTTCACTAGAATGACCCCATCAAATGTGTCGGTATCTTAAGTTGACAGTCTTGACCAGATCCTCGAAACTTGATAACTAAGTCTCCCTCACAGCCGTTTTTGTCTCGTCACACAACGCTAAACGGGAGCGTCGCGTGACGAGACAAAAATGGAACAACACTTTCAAGAAATCAGCATTTTTTTTATATTCACCACTAAAAAGATCTCGAGAAACAAGTTATTTCTGAAGAAAAATAAAAATAACCATTTGCACGTACAGCGAACGGACTGACCAACAGTACTAGCTTGTACAATTTAAACGAAGTTAATTTTAAGTTTTTAGGCGATAGAAAAGGTCCAACGAAAGGTTTATCTTGAATTTTGTAAAATTGACTCAGTATTTTTGTATCAAGTCTATCTTTTGAACTATAAAAACTGTTTTTATATTTGTAAAGGCACGTATTTACGTCACCCACGACGGCATGAATTAAAAAAGATATTAAAATGTGATCTTGAATAGCCGCCGTGGCTCATTTTCAAAAACTAAAATGTGTTTGCGACCCTTTCAAAATCTACCACAAAACGTACAGCAAAAAAATAGAAAGGCGTAGTTAAGGCTGAATAAATGATGAAAGAAATCTTCAACTTCCGTTTCTTCTTTCACCATTCGTTTATTATTTTTTTTTTAAGTGTACCCAGTCAAGTTGAAAAATTAAGGAAATTGCAGGGGTGGGGGGTATTTCAAGCACCCCCTGGAATGGATATTCCTGGGGTGGTGGGGGGATCTAAAGTTAAAATGCCCTCCATAGGGGGTATGGATATTATCTGGAACCACACAATCTGTCTTCAAAATCCGTCAATATTGACTGATAAACATACGGATAAAGTCAGACGAATTATATTCCGTGTAAAAGGTAGGCAGGCGAACGGCAAAAGTGATTAAAAGGTGCCAACTTTTAATCATTAATTTCAATTAAATCAAGCGTTCTGATTGGCCGAAATCCAAAAATCGCCAAAAAAACAGTCAGAAACGTGACAAAAACACCTTTTTTTAGCTTTATTTTCCCCATTCCCCTGTCTTATACCTCACGGCCAAGTTTCAGCATTGTTCTATGCGCCAATCAAAAGTTAGAGCGGAAAACGTGCAACACACGCGCGACCTTGTTGTGACCCCATCTTAGTGTGACACTTGAGATGTTAGGAAATTTGTCTTTTACCCGAAGAAATCTCGTCAATTTCTTCGTGAAAAATCTGCATTTTTTCTTTATTGAATATTTATCTCAAATTTACTGTATTTTATCATCGGAGTGATCGTCAAAATGCTCTTAAACATGGTTTGCTGCCGTCCTCGACATGCCGAGTCGCCATGTGGGAATTTGGGCCCGGCGTAGTTGTTTTCGTTGTCAGGCCGGATCAGGAGGAGATCAGAATAATTGTGGCACTAGAAATTGGAGTACAGCTGGGCATAAAAGGAGAAAGCGAAAGATTTGTTGTTTTTACAAGGATGAATTTATTTCTCGAAGAGATGTAGAACACTTGAGCTTGAGGTAAGCTGAATTCAATAGATTTTCGCACCTCCGCGCGCATTATGTGTTATTCATGTGTTTGCCCCTTTCGAAACTTCCATATTCCGTGTATCTTTACCCATCTTTCATTCGATTTTTTTTCTCTCTAGACTGCTTCATCAAGCGAAATGGAAGTTCGCCGTGGACCTTAAGTTAAAATGAGCGAATTGAAATTTGTGACACGTTTGCATTTTGTACCTTTGAGTTCTGAGACGGAGAATACCGAGACGGAAGCCGCTTAGGTATCATAAATAGCTGTCACTGGTGTTTGAGTTTCTCTTGGTACGGAAGATCTAGCGAGCATGACTGTAGCTTGCCTTTATTTTTTCCAAGGACGAGAGAGATTGTAAGAAGGATTTTTATAGAGTAATATCAAAACCTTGAAAACAGATAAACTGTAGGAGAGCTTTTTCTGAAACCCGATTATCCGAACATGCAGGAATTTTTTCTATCTGGGCAACATCCTTTTTTTTTCCAAAAGCAGAACATTTAGATAACATTTGGATTTGATTTTGTGTACTTGTTGTTGTTCTGTATGGTGGCCGAATATGAACGCGCGACATTGGCGCGTTCGCCAGATTCGCCACGTGAGAGTGAATTGCTGCTGTTTACGATCATGGTTTTGACATTTCTTTTGTGAGAGCCGACGTAAATGTTGTTCCCAACGTCGCTGATTGATGTAACACTGTGCTCATCTTCGTGTAATTTCATATCAGTTTAACTTCCTCGGGTTTGGCGCATAGAAATCTTTTAAATTTTAGATATGTTATATTTTTCAACATAACAAAGCAATAGACGAAATAAAAAGTTGTTCGAATGAGTCTTAAGCTATCTTAATTCAACTTTAAAATTCAAATTTCGCGCTTTTAGCTGTATTGACCAATCAGAGCATTCAGATTTAATTTGATTAGAGAAATTAGCGCCTGAAAAATAACTGACGCTATTGCCGCGGGCTATTGTTTTTCTGCCTGCTTCTTAGCTGGACCATTACTTAAAACCGAATTACAATAGTAGTAATACCGTTCCGTTGTTACATTAAACGTATTATCACTCGATGGACATTTTTCTACCTTTTCATTGGCCGTACAAATAATTGCCAGCTCGAGCGCAATATCGTCCAACTGTGTTTAGGTACAAATTATATTCTGCTCTTGCGTAAATGGAACCACGCTTTTCTCCTCTCTTGTGATTGCTCAGGCTTAAAAATGGCAGATCGCTTCGTTTCTCATGGTATGTAGCGTTAAGAATATGGTGGTAGGACTGTGGTGTGTATGCTCAGCAGCATTGCGTGCCAAGATCTGTGTGTGTGAAGATGAACATGGTAGAGACAGTTGTATGAATTTACTGTTCCATCTACATTTGTGTATAAACCTCACCAACTGGTTAACAAATAAGTTAAAGATCGATTAATTGGTAAATTATCTTCGGGACAGTTATTTAGGCAAAAGCCTAATTATGTTGGTATTTGCTGGCTTTAGTTTCAGGCGAAGCGAAGAGATCCAAGTCTTCAAAAAAAGCCAAAAGGCCGTTATGTTCAAGTAATACTCAAGCTCCAAAACATCCGAGACTAGTGAGAGATAAAGGTAAAGTTTTTCTTTTCATTATTTAGAGAAGGGTTAGTATTTTATTGCATGTATATGGGAGAGTATAATAAACTTTCTCAATATAGCATAGTAGGGCCTTGCGTCGTCGGTCTTACGTTCCCTGAGCGCGGCTTCATAACCTGCATACCTGACAAAACACAGTGGTGGTGCTTTTCTTTGGGGTATTAGATCACTTAAGCTAAATTGCAGCAAGCTATGCAGGGGCTTAACCATTTAGCGTCCGCCCGCCCGCAAGTAGTTTCGAATCTATTTCAATCCTTCTCTTTCGCTCTCTTTATTTTCCCTTTGCCTTTCATATATATAGCTAGCTTTCTTGCTCACCATATCGTCTTTTTTTTTCGCATGGAATTGTGGCTGGCTAACTTTCTAGAAAAGAGACAAATTTAATCTGCAAAGAGTGGATGAATTTCTCCCAAAAATGTTATTTGGTTTTTTGTGTATAATATTTTTGTCAGGATTGGTCAGAATTTCCAAAATGAGGTACCTGTGGAAAGAGCTATCTTTGCTTACAAATGTATGTTGCTTCATACAAATATTATAATTTAATAGGAGAATTTAAAATGGCCTTCCTTCTGACTGAAGGGAGAAGGAACATGAAAAGCTTAATCCGTTTGTAGTATGAAACCTTTACATGTAGGTTTGTATTATTGACATAAATTTCCTGATCTTTTTGTTTCCAGCAGTATGGGACAACTCAGTTGTGAAAATACTCAAAGCTGAATACAAAAGGCGCTCTCAGTTAAGACCTCTTCTTTGGGACAGCACCATCGAGTTACCCCTAGAGAATGTCTACACGAGACTCAAAATCGTTTCACGACGAAAATTGGCCATCCAGGTAAAAGACAATGAGGTGAATGCTTTCTACAGCTTCAAAGCTCCTTTTAAAGGTGAGGATGTCATGACGCTAGCTGACTTCTTGGACGAAAATAGAGCAAATGTGTTCGACAGCGTCATTGTTCCCGATAAAATTGAGGATGTCGTGTCGCCAGCAGAAGGGGGAAACGCAGACGTCCTGAGAGAACGTGACGAGGTCAACGTATTTGAAATCTTCAAGACCCTTGAAAAAGGAGAGGATGTTATGACGCTAGTAGAAGGAAGTCCAGGAATCGGTAAAACTACGTTTTGCCTCAAACTTGCTTATGACTGGGCACGTGGAAAAATCCCAACGGAGTGTTCCTTTCCCAAATTTGAATTTGTGTTGCTCCTCAAATGTCGTGACATTGATGGAGATATTATGGACACCATAAGAGAACAACTTCTGCCCAGAGATATCAACAAAAGAGACTGTAGAGAAATTGTTGCACTTCATGGAGGACATTCATAACCAGGAGAAAATTTTAATCATTTTGGATGGTTTGGATGAGCTGCCTGAAAAATCCCAGCATCATGTGGACGAGCTGCTTCACCGAAGAATTTTACCTTTCTGTTATGTTTTGGCTACTTCGCGACAAGAAAGAGGTATTGATGTACGAAAGAGATTCGTCTTTGACATTCATTTGGAGATCAAAGGATTCACAGAAGGCGATGCTTTTGAATATGTCAGAAAACATTTCGCAAATATTGGTCGAGGACATTCACCAAAGGGAGAGAGACTCATAACAGAAATAAAAAACAACGAGTTTTTGCATGCTCTCCGAAGCAACCCCCTTAATTTACTCCTTCTTTGTGTCATCTATGAGGATTATGAGGGAAAGCTGCCATCATCCCGTTGTAGGCTTTATCAAGTTATTGTCCTTTGCCTTTTAAGACGATACTGCGGTAAACACAACCTGCCAGCCCCCGAAGGTGACGACGACCTAGAGAGGTGTTTTGAGAAGGACATACTTGCACTAGGAGAGCTAGCTTGGATGTGCCTGCTGAGTGATCGTCATGGTTTCCGTGAAAATGAATTAGCTGAGCTTGAAAGAAGATACAAAGGATTGGTATCCCGTCACATAGGCCTTCTTTACAAGGAAGAAAGTCTGAAGAGGTTAACACCTCAACATGAGTACTACTTTCTTCACAAAACCTTCCAAGAGTACTTGGCTGCGGCATATGTTGCGCACAAATTGCGAAGAAATCAATTGAATTTGTTTGAACATTTAAGCTTTGATGATTTGGTGGATAAATATCGTCAAGTGTTTCTTTTTGTGTCTGGTATACTGGGGATGGAGGCCAGCGTTTTATTCTCCCAGATTGGTGTAGAGCTGAAGAACGGGGAAGGATGGAACTGGAACTACTGTAGGGTCCTGAACAAGACCCTTGATTTTGACATTCTTGTTGACCCTTTCAACCGAGGTTTGGCAACAGCGACTTTTCTTACGGAAAGCTTCAATGAAAGTGGACACGCTGAAAAAATGGCAGTTACTCTTTGTTCCTATATACCCTTCCCACAGCAAGTTGATGCTGACCTTTCGGGTCAGGAGACATGTAATATATTTCACGTTTTAGAGGCATGCAAAAGTTTTTGTAATTTACAGAAGCCAGTTAATCTCACCATTCGTGCTGATAAACATGACATATTTCACTATCAGAGAATTGCAGAGTACATACAATCCTGCCCAAAGACACAGAAACTTAGCCTTTTTACCCCTTCAATCACATTAGACCTAGCCAACGCGCTACACGACGGCTTATTTGATAACACTTCTTTATCAGAGTTTACCCTACAAATGTCTGACAGTATCCCTTGCAACGCAGCTGTTTTAATCGGTGAATTGTTAGCTGCACGCAGATCCTTGAGAAAAGTAAAGTTTCAACTTGACAGAGTGTGGGGTGAGACTTGGGTCAGCGCTATTGAACCTGCTTTGTTTGCGGACACTCCTTTGAAGTCTGTGGACCTCCATGTTCGAGGATCATTGAGTGATACTGCAGTCCATGGTTTAGGAAAGCTTTTATCAAATGAAGCTTTGGCCTCGTTTTCCTTTAATATCTCTGGAGATTTGCTAGAATTTGTAGCTGCTGTTATTAGCAGAGGAATCGCGCAACAAACCACCCTCAAGGCATTGGCTTTCAGCGTTGACGGCAACCTTAGTCTCTCTAGTGTGAATGCTCTTCAAAACAGTATTCTAGAAAATAGTTCTCTAAGTGATTTAGTAATGACTCTCCATGGAGAGATTCCTGACAACTGGCAGTCTGTTGTGGAAAAGCTTCGTTCGGTAAAGAAGGGGTCACTTAACTGTACTTTTGATCCAGACCCAGGCAGCAGTGTTACATGTAATCAAGTGGCGCTTTTTCGTCCTGCTGTAGTCGAGAAGGAGCTAGAAACAAAACAACACTTTACTGTAGTTCTTTGGGGAGAACTGAAGTGTAGTGGAGCAGAAGATTTATGTAAGATACTGGTGCGTGTCCCCCTGACAAGCCTGACTCTGAGAGTGCATGGAAAATTAAGTGATGGTGTTGCTAATATTATTAAAAGATATATCGGACAACAAAATACACTATCCACCCTGACAGTCAATACTTGGAGAAAGTTGACCCTGGAGACAGGAACCCTACTTCAGGAACTATCAGATAAAAACGTAACTGTTCAAGTAAAAGAGCATGGCCTCTCTGTTGTTCCTAAGGAAGCGTGTAATGCTCTTGATGTCTCTATTGACAATCCTGCATCGTTGACACCAATGTTCTCTGAAGTTAAACATACCAGAAAGGAGAGGATCAATCTTAAAATAATTAACGATAAAGTAATTAGTGACTGGCCACGACTGCTAGGTGATGCTTTAGCAGATACCACATCACTAACCACACTGGATCTTACAGTGAGCAACTACACAATGAATCCAGGAATAGGGAAAGACCTTGGGGATAGTTTGCTTCGAAGTTCTTCATTAACAGTCTTAAGTCTTACAATCAACAACTACAGTAACATGGCAGAAGGCTGGGAATGCACACTGATCAACAGCTTGGCTAAAATGGCGTCATTAACTACACTCAGTCTCTCAATTGACGATCGTGGCGAGGTGAGGAAATTTGAAGAAGATTTGAAGGAAGATTTGATGGCAGTGAAGTCCTTGTCTACACTTTCTGTCATAATCAATGGTAGTAAGTTAACTTACTTTTGGGGTAACTTTCTGACAAAATGTTTGTATGAGTGCAATTCACTAAAAAAACTCTGCCTTACAAGCAACAACTATAAGGAGGAACATGAAAATAACCCTTACAATGTCACCTTCAATCCCTTCCTCCCTTACATTAATTCAACAATGCCTGTTACTTGGGTAGAAGGTCTCAGTTTTGGACTGGCAAGTACCACATCATTAAAGGAACTAAACATGACGATTAACAACGTTACCTGTAGTGATTCTGCCTGGAAACACATATTTTTTATGGGACTCCCAGAAAACAAGTCAATAACCTCCCTCACTGTTACAGTCAGTGATTACGAATATTGGAGCCGTGAATTTTGGGTTCGTCCTCTGAAAAGATGTTTGGTGAAAAACAAATGGTTGACTACACTCACTCTGACAGTAAATGACTACTGTGAAGCTGAAGGGCATGAACACTGGTCTCATCTATTGGGACAGGATAATTTTCCAGAAAACTCGTCATTGACTGAACTCAATCTGACAGTCAACATCCGTAGTGAAGTAAGTGAAGACTGGTTACCAACTTTTTGTGATTATTTAATGAGGGACTGCTCCTCCCTGAGAACAGTGAGATTGCAAGTCAACAACTGTTCGGCTTCAAGCAAAAGTCGTATATATGACTTACACAAACTTCAGTTAAAATACCGATCATTATCCACATTTGAACTCTCAGTAACTTTCTATGGAGAGTAAAATAAGTTACAAAAGTGTCGTGACATTGTAGATGGGTGTCTTTTAGACGTAATTAGAGTAAGAGAAAAGGACAAAGTAAAAGTGTGGCTTGAAAAGAAAAGGATTCGAAGGGACAGACGGCTAGTTGCTGGTGCTGAATATATCTAACAGCCCTAACTGTTCATCAGTATAATGCCCATTATTAATCAGAGGAATTCTAACGCAAAACGTTTTGTGTTAATTCTTGTCTCTTGGTGCTGTTTTCATAGACATTGCCAAGAAAGTCTTTTGTCAATTTGTCTCCCACTTCACAGGCCCAATTGACAAGAAATGCATAGTGCTTACTATATCCTCGGCTACTGGATAATTCCGCGATATCCAGCTGATAATTTGTTAGGGAAACAACCTATTTTATCAAGTACATTTGAGGTTTGTCCTAAGGACCATTAGCCACCATCTCAACAGCTGTTTAAGTGCCTGTCATGAAGGTGGGAGACCACAGGTAGATGATCATGAGGTAACCCACTTTAGTGGGGTTACCCACCTGTCCATATAGTCTCTCATATTAATTTGATCACGTTTAGATGATAGGTGGAGTGACCCGCCAAATGTTACCTCATCTATCTGGGGTCAACATCCATGTAAACAGGCCCTAAGGCTATGTCTGCACTATATACTGGATACCATTTTGTGCGAACGTGAAAAGTTATCTGGTATGGTGTGAACAGCAACTGCACAGAACTGGAATTTTGGTGCACTAAATACCATCTTCACTTGCGTCTCAGTACGCTTCCGGTCATCGCTCCTACTCATTTACTTCTGCTACGGTGCGAATCCTTGTTCACATTGCGACGAAGAGGGACAGAAACTTATCCGATATATCACGATCCACTTCAAAGATTGGCGAGGTGCAGCGTTATTCCGTTACAAAAATCGAGCCGAAATCACCGGTTGTTATGTGTGAACATGTGGTTTTTCATGTCGGCGCCAAGACCTATCCAGTATAGTGTGAACATAGCCTAAATGAATAAGGGAATACTTTTAGCTAGCTTAATACTCATTTGACTTGTTCTTTTCATTGCAAGCCAAAACGTATGCATTTATTTGTTGTATATTTTTCACTTTGGAAGCCAAGTGAAATTTGTGGTTAATCTTTTGTAGGATCTATTTTCGTGTGAGTTAACTTCGTATTTACACGTGAGAGCCTTGTTTTTCAGGTGAACTTCATGTAAGTTTAACAGCTTATCGTGAATGATGTTATTGCACTGCAACTTTATCTAATTCCATTTCTGTCCGTAGAGATACAACTCCCTTAAGAGAGTTCAATATTTGGCAACCCTTAGAATATTGAAGCCTGAATTTCATCCGATTACTTCGAGTCATTATTACTCCCTTAGTTACTGAAGGAGTAATAACGACTCGAAGTAATGGGATGAAATTCATGCTAAGAATAGTGTTAATTGCAATTACTATATATGAACTGACTTCACCTCAGGAAAACATAGAGCGAGTGTAGCATGCGAGTCCACGCTCAAATCAGGTGGGAAATAAAAAGGCAATGCGAGGGGAGAAGACAAGCAACCATAAAGTTTATTTTTGTTGTGAATTGTTGTTGCTTAGGAGACGTCTATATTTAATTTGTTTGGCACAAAGCCATGATTTTGTAATCTACAAGTAAATTCTTTTCCTAACTTCAGTTCCATAGCAAGTAAGGACACGTGTTAAAATTAGAAATGAGACTTGCAAGTTGCAGTCTCTTTTTGAAACTGTAATGTCAATTGGCTAGGTACTTTATTTAGTACTTTCAGTGGACAAAATATTGTTACAGTTGACAGTGTAAATAAATTGTAAAATTTATTGACCTACATTTACCTGAGTGAATAACACTGTGAAGGCAGCAGAAATATAGTAGATCATGAGTCAAATCCTACATACATGTAGTATATTGCATTAAGGAGACGGTTTTTTAGCAAAAACTCTTTGAAAAAGCTGATTTCATTTTCAAACTGACTGGTGTGATCATGGTCTAACCGGCTGGCCAGTTCTGACTTTTTGAAAGTGCCCTTGGTTGCTGGAGCGCTTGATTGCAGGGTTCGATTCCCAGGTCCACTGTCACTGACTAATAAAAACCAGTGATTAAAAAATAACTGAGAATTGAAGGAACCACCTTTGCCCTTCAGATGGCTAGACCTTTGTGTGGCTTAGATAACCACGTAAAATGGCAGTGTAGTCTTGTCTTCAGAAGGAGATATAAAAATAGTGTCCTCTATTAGTACTTTCATGCTAAATACATCAACACTTAGATTAAGTGGTTCCCTATCCCTGGTTGTTCAAAATATGTTGGAAAGTGCTATCCAACAGATAAATCACTGTTCAGCGGTTAAGTATTGGGAAAACCAATAATTGTGCTATCTGGTAACAAGAGATTTAACCAATGGATAGTGTTATCCAGCTTAAAAATATCTGGGCCCAGAAGAATTTCAGTTCTTGATAAATTAAACACAGTAACCTGAAACAGTCTTCTTCATAGTTGTTTTATTGCATGTTATTTTCAAATAATATTGTAATCTTTGTACATTCTTGGAATCTTTTTTGTTTGAAAAGGTCTGCTTTAAGGTTATCACTATATCACTTCTTTGGGAAAAGTCTAATAAATATAATCATCCACATAAACACCATGCAGACTGTAATTATCATAATCCAAATCCACCAGGAACATGTTGTCTGTGTTAATTCCTCAAGTCTTTCTGATTCTCGTTTTAGTTTCTCAAAATTTGAATCTGCAAGCTTTGTTGACTGCTCCAAGGTCTAAAAAACAAAACACAAAATTGAACAGTAAGTTTTTCAAAGTTTATCTCTGTTGTCTGTACATAGAGCCTTCCTAGATTGACCAATTTGTAAATATGCCTTCCTTGTTATTAACGCACATATCTATTTGTTTTGAACATTAGTTATTCTTTTCAGTAAATTAAAGCCCAGGTCACTGAGGTGGAACAAGAGACCCTAATTATGACTTGCTGGTTCTAAAACAATGGAAAAATACATTAAAACAATACCCCTTGGCCCAAGGCCTTTTTAAAAATAATGACCTCGGGTGCTCAGTAATTATTTTTAACAAGGCCTTTGGGCTCAGGCATTATCCTTTATATGAGCCATTTTAAAGCCTTTACTTAAGTCCACATCAACAATTCTGAAAAACCATGTTACGGTAGCTTTTAAACAACATTGTTTTGAATAATGCACGTCAACCAGAAGTGGACTTTTTGCATTCTTGGCGGTGGTTTTGCCCAAAATTTGAGTAATTTGTCTATACAATAGTAAAGAAACTTAGTGATACAAATTTATATGGCTGTCACAAGTTGCAGGAAACAAGCAGGCAGGGAATCAAACAGGTACAGATTTCATTTGGTTCTATATTTATTCTATTAAATTTATAACAGTTAGGCCAGGGGTCACCTTGGTAGCTGATCATATTTATGACAGCCTTCAAATTGTGTGCACAAACCTTGGTATTCAAGAACAATGTGTTTATCATAACACTATTTTCCTCACAACCGTGTATAATAAAACAATTCTTATTGGATTTGGCTTTTGGGATACCGTATTTCCTTGAATAATAGCTGGGGACGATTATTTCTTTTTTCGCACCAAAACGGGGCGATTATTCGAGGCAAGGCAATTATTCAAGGGAGGTGACATTTCAAATATTGCTGACTAGAAGTCGTGCCCTAAATATTTGTTCTATTTTCCCATTAAATAGAAAAAATAATCACATCAGATAAACTGAACATTGGCATTTAAACTATTCCAAATTTGGTTCCTTGATTAATTTTTGCTGTCAATTTCTGTGGCATCAGAGCTTGAATCATTACTGATCAGTTTTGCTGAATCAGACTCCACTTTAAAGCTCCATCCTCCAAGTTCCACGATGGCTATCCCTAGTGGGTAACCTATAGAGGTAAGGGAGGCGATTATTTTAAACATTTCCGTCAAAGGAGGGGCAATTTTTCAAGGGAGGCGATTAATTCAGGGACGGCTATTATTCAAAGAAATATGGTATTCGCAATAATCAAAGTCTCAGTAAGAGTTATCAGCTTCAGCCAATAACATTTACTTGACCTACTCTGTTTCAGATGTCACAAAAAGACATCCAATAATTTGTTATTTACTGTTATTAAAGGACAAACATCCTAGTAACCTTGTTATCTTCTTGAATAATGTTGCTGGCCATGACAGATGTATGTTTTATATGCTGAGCCATTTTTATCATTTCCTCTGCTATATTTTCTTGTAAGTTCTGATGGTATTGTAGAACTGAGTCAATGCTTTCATCATTTGTATCACTTTTCTTGTTGCCTGTTAATCTTCAAGAAAAAAGATTGTCAAAAACAAGTAGCCTGCATGGCAGACACTACATGTACAGCCTGTATGGACTAAGAATGAGTTCCTTTGGGATGATCCAGGTCAGAGATCACTCGGCCATTGCCCAGTTTGAAATCGAGAGGGGCTGGGTATGTGTCGATTTATTATGGGATAACAACATGAGATCCACATGGTCAGAAAAAGCACATTGAGGTTATGAAAGTGTGGTGTTGATCAGGCCCAATATCAAGCAAGATACAGCTATCTGTAAACTTGAAAATCACTTTTATAAGAGATGTACATGTATGGATTGCCGGTCACATCATCCGTACATCTATTTATATCGTTCAATATACGCCCGATAAACACCAACCTTGAGAATGTTGCTAATTCGCTCCTTCTGACTATATAGGTCTCGCGTAGTTTAGCCCATGATAAACTGGCTCATATCCAGCACCTCTCGATTTGAAACCATGCAATGGTACATCAAGTGAACTGATGAATCCTTTCCCAGGGTTGATTCATTGAGTCCTTTGATGTGCTGTATTCTGAGTGATCACAAGTCACTAATCCTTATTTGGATCATTCAAATGGAACACACTCTGAGGGTTTAGACAATGTCTGGGAGGGAGCTGGAACACAGGCTATAAAAGGCAGATTGTTCAATACTAACCAACAATAATTGAATCATGAATTATTCATGATGCAGAAAATATTAAGTTGACACCAGCGCATACTTAAAAAGTCATACTGACTTGCTATCAGGGATTTGTTTCCATTGACTTTTATTTTTGGAGTTTCCACATAATACACCCTGTTTACCTTGCAATTGGTGAGAAAATCAGCTTTCTGAGGTTTTACTGACTTCAAAAGATGAAAATAAAGCTTTTCCTCCCCCATCCCCTCCATGCAACGTTGTGCTGCTGTTCAAGCTATGTACAGAAAACAACAAACACCCCAACTTTGAATTGTGTAGGGGGGAAGGGTGTGCATTCTTTTGTTCTCTGAAGTTACCCTATTTGAGTACAATGTCTCAACAATTTTATCACCGATTGAGGCTTTGCATATAAATAAAGTTTTTGTTCTCAAAAGTCCTTGGAATTACACAGTTCTGCCAGGAGCATTTGAAGACTATAGTTTATGCCAAGTGTTGCATTGGGAGCAAACAGAGTGATTATGGGGGATTTGAAAATAAAGAGTTATTTGTTACAGCGACTAAGGGACCAAACTAGTAATATGCAAGTGAAATAATTATAATCAGTCACCTGTTTCGCACTCCATGACTGTCTTTCTTATTGTCTGGAAAATAAGCAAGGTTCCTTTTTAACTTTAAATCTAATAAATGAATCAAATTTATTATTCAATTCACTTATAAAAAACCAAAGTATTTCATGTCACAAAATGCCCAAAAACAAGGCAAAATGAATGTGCCATGGTAAGGTGCCCTGAAAGTCCTTAGTTTTGGGAAAATATTGGGCTAAGAAAACCTTTGTAATGTGTCGAGGAATGTAAGCCAGTAATGTGCATGATCCTTACAAAAAATCAACAAAAATAAATGTGAAATAAACTAACTTACAAGTGCATTGTATCAGAAGTGAAATATTTTTAGCTGCATTATTCTCACCTTTTCCCAGAAGTTCACTTCTCATCTCTTTATTAATCTGTGACTTGGCCCTGATGTGAAGTTCTTGCGCCCTGTTTACTGTTCGTCCTTTGTCTGCCTCTGTGGTCTGCTGTGCATTGGATGTTTGACTCAGTGGACGCACTAACTGCCGACTGGCGAGAAGTTTTTCTGTTGGTGTTTTCTACAAAACAAAGTGAAGGTAACTCTTATGTTACATGGATCTACACTTGTATTCAACTGCAATAGAAATTTAAAGGGAAGAAACCCACGGAAAAGAGAATTTGAGAGCTTCTAACAAACCTAAATATCATGGTATTTTCAGAGCCAGTAGAAATTGAAGGGTGCCTGGATTTTCCCTTTATGACTGATGGTGGATTTCCACTGTCCCGTAATTTTTACGTGCATATGCACTTAAGTTTTACTCACGTAAATAAAACACAGACAATGTTTGGAAGGTCACGTGTAAACGTAAATGGAATATGAGCGTAACACGCCAATTAAAAACATATAAACAACTTACCTTTGGCGTGACAGTTTGCTTTAATGGCTGTCAAACTTCAAACGTTTGGCAGCAAAACATGTCATGTCACGCACCCTATTAGAACATGTTTTATCTCATGTCCACGCTTAGATGCAACCAACTTTAAAATACTTAACATAAAAATGATATACAATTTATTGTTGTATATTCTCTGATGACAAGCAATGTAACAACAGATGCACATCTTACGATTTCAAAACATTGATCCCTGTCTCACCATTTTCTGTGTTTCTATTAAACCTTTAAGGAACTCTACTTTCTTGTTGTATTCAGTCATTGTGTCTGGACTTGGTTTGCTGTAACAAGACAAAAAAAATAACATTTAATGTTTTGATTTTTTCCAAAAATGTATCTTACATGTAACTCGACAAGCTGATAGATCCAAAATATTTTGATTTCCCAGTTTTTGAAAAGGTAGGTTTTTTTAATCATGAGAGTCATAACCTGAAATGCTAGCTACACTAAAGTCTTAAACCACCAGTATCTTCATTAGAGGTTTTTTTCACCACGTGAATGTTTTCTTTGAATTGAAGAAAGTTTAGTTACAGAGTGATAAAAAAGTGAAACTTGGAAGCTGATACCAGCCAACCATAAGGGATGTAGCTTTAATTTATAACAGATGGGAAATGGCATTTGATGGGCAGATAATTATATGAGAAGAAAACAGTTGCCTTTTTTAAGACTGCATTTTTTCAGCCTAAAAAATTATGTTGACAGCCACGTATTTTTCCTGGCTCCTGGCTATTATCAACATCCCTGACCACTGATGTCTACAGTACGTTAGAGACACAAGTCATCTGCCTTTCAGAATGTTGAATACTGACAGACAACCAACGGGAGATGTCTACCAAAGGGAGATGTCTACCTTTATGCTACTGATAGACAAATGAAACTCATAGATCAGTCAACTATGAATGTCCACTTAACAGTGGTTTCTGTCACATAAATAGTAAACGTAATAAGAAAAAAGTGAATCTGCACCGACACCAGTGAGTTTCTTTCTTTATTGACAGTTTGATTGCAGGCTAAACACTGGTGGGTCTAGGAGACGGTGCCAAGGGGTGAGGGCCCCCACCTTGATTTTACACCAAACTAAAGCCAACAGGTCAAAAAAAGTTATTTTCAAGGCTGGAGTCCCCTCTTATCCGGGTTATGGATGACATTACTTACTTACTGCACTGTAAAAGAGACGTTCACTTTTATTTGACGAAAGTTTAACAGTTACTGCACACATACGGTAACAGGAGAAATGTGGGTCTGGCTTCTATTGCCAGATTAGTTGATACAGATTAGGTCATTACAGCGCGTTTCTACGATATAGGAATACTTCCGTCCGCCTTATTGGGGTACCAAAATCAAATGTCGATTGTCGGTATACCAAAACGTTGAACTCTTTCCTTTAATATGAAAAGACTTTCTTCTCCTTATTTAACTGGGTAATTTACTGGTAAAAAAGCTCTATTGTGATGGCTAAAATATTAATAATAAATACAATCGACCCGACATATAAAGACCCGTCAGAGTAAAGACTAGCTGTATCAGCTGTTTTAAGCTGATTATTTAAAAGCACTATTTCACACTGACGTATTGCTTGTTTAACTTTTATCTTATTACTCTGCATTTAAAAACTAACCTTTCTGACTTTTTTAGTTCGGCAGCTTGCCTCTGTAACGTTAAAACATACTGCAATATGGAGTAGAAAAACTGTGAAAAATTGTTACAAACCCGACCAGACAGCTGGGGTCGACAGTTTGTTCAAATCCTATGAAAGGTAACAGTAGAAAACAATTTTTTTGATGAATGCTATAACTCACTTTTTCCAACCTCCAGCTTACGTTTTCTTTATTCTCCTGGATTTCTGAGGCCATCGCTTCGCAGCGTTCCAAAAGACGGCGGAAATTGATTTCCAGCTTCGAGGCCGCCATGGTGGTAAACCTCGCTATGTACTTCGTGTAAGAAAAATATGTGTTCGTCCTACGACCGCAAAGCATTTATTACGGAACGAATGGTTTTTAAAAAACCTGTGGTCTGAAGGCTGTCCGCGAAAAAACGCTGATTCTTGTATTTGAGCTACATGATAAAAGGCCTAGAAAATCTAGACATAAAGTGGTTAATGTGATTTTGATTGGTTGATTGTCTAAACATTCGCATAATTATGTATAATTATGAAACATTTTAGCGAGATTCAGGGGATGGCATCCCTGGCACCCTTTCGTTTAGTTCAAACATTTCGATAAGCGCAATCTATATCTTAAACAGCAAAATTGCCCTTGTCTTCGAAACTGAAATGCTAAATTGAGCTGCGAGTGAAGGATCATTGCGGAGAGTCGGTAGTTTTTTCGTTTAGAGCCGCTTTGTTATTTCGGCTGCCGGTGATTTTGTTTACGCGAAGTTTTCTGAGATCAATGTTATAATTCGACCTTCTTGCTATTTTTACCGTCAAAAGTAATGATTCTGTTTGCTTTTCTTTCTTGTCTCCTTGTTTTTGTCTTCGTTAAGGACCAAATAGCATCTTTTCAATTAAAGCAAATCATTGTGTTTTTGAACTATACGTGTTCCGTGTGTGTGTTTATTTCATTGCGTGATTGCGACCGAGTTTGATTGTAGAATTTAGTACAGCCGGTTAAGAGTTGTGCTGCATGCAGTTGATAGTTTGAACGTTAAACATGAATTACGGTCGAAAAAAATAAAGCAGTTCTGTATCATGCAGACATTTCCAAACGATATTTCTCGGTTTGCCACTTGAAAATCGTGTTTTACTTTTTGCATGAATTAAAGCAAAGGTCAAGGAGTAGTGACGTCACTGGACGGCATTAAAGGCCGGTCGATTCAGACGTTACTGAGGGAGTAATAACGACTCGAAGTAATCGGATGAAATTCAGGCTAGTTTTAAAATAAGTTATGATTTCGACAAAAAATTTAAAATTTCTTGCTCTTCTGTTTTTGGGTAAGATAGCCCTAAGAAACGTTTGGTAATGTTCCACTTTAATAAGAAGCTTTTTAGACAATAAAAATATCGATTTTACGAAGTCGCCATCCTAAATTAACTGGAAAAAAATTGGAAATTTCTTACCAAAATAAAATTGGGATTTTTTGCCTCATGACAGGTTCCCATTTTTTATAGTCAAACAAAGTTTAAAAAGTTTCTTTTTTATCTAGAACCTCTTTTTTTAATACTCCAGATGATCAAGAAACTCTATCTTTAAGCTTTTTTTTGGCAAAAAAAATTTTTTAATTTTTTTTTACCAAAATCATGGGTTAGCCCCTTTAGAAAATTGCGATTTTTGGCCTTATGAAAATTTTCCATTTTAGTGGTCTAAAAAAGTTTCCTTTTTATTTCTGAACATCAGGAAACTCTATGTTTAAGCTTATTTTGGCGAAAAACCAATAACGAAAAAATTTGAATGCTTTTTTTACCAAAATCGTGGGTTAACCCTCTTGGAAAATTGGGATTGTTGACCTTATGAAAGGTTCTCATTTTTGTGGTCTAAAAAGGTTTCTTTTTTGTTTAGAAGACCACTCACTTGTTAGCTTATTTTGACAAAAAATTAAATTTTTGTTTGGATTGTTGGACCTAAATCGTTGGTTAACCCCTTTGGAAAATTGTAATTTTTGGCCTTATGAAAAGTTCTCATTTTTGTGGTCTGAAAAGGTTTCTTTTTTATTTAGAACCAGTAGAACATCAAGAAACTCTATTTTCAAGCTTTTTTAAATCGAAAAACAAACAAAGAAAAATTTTAAAATTTTTGACGCAAGTCGAGGGTTAACCCCTTTTGAAAATTGCGAGTTTTGGCCTTTTGAAAAGTTCCAATTTTGTGGTCTAAAAAGGTTTTTTTAATTATTTAGAACATCAAGAAACGCTATACAGTTCAAGGAACTTGTGTTGACCACAATCACAACAAGAGCAAAAGAACAGTCAGTTTGAGCACCGACTTAGTATATAAGTTGTGTATCCTAGATTTACAGACATCTAGGAAGCTCTTGAGGATTGATGATCACAACAATTGTAGAGAAACAGTCAGTATGATAACTGAATGAGAATGCATGTTGGCTCTTGTGGATTTTGTAAGGTTTGGTGGTGGGCTGTTCAACAGCTAGGTTGACACCGTAGCAAAAAGGGCAGGCATCAGGCATCACAAGCACCCAACCACAGTCAGCCATTATCTTGTGGCTGCTGTGATTTTTTATTAGGAGTTTGATCCTGGCCGAGAACAATCTCTTTTTTCTGATATCTACTTGTCTAACAAATTGCATAATTCCTCTTCTGATCAGTTACTAAGATTCGGAAGATTCGGAAACTCTTACAGCATTACGGAATTTGCCGACAACAATCGTTTAGGACGGTTTCGGCTTAATAGAAAGCGGTATTTTGACATTACTTGCGAGTTGTTCCCCGACCGGTTCTACCATGCATAAATAGGCCACTTGCACTAAGAGGTCACGTGACCATTGCTTCCTTCAAACAATGAGTTGGAATATTGCTGATGCCAAAAATTGACAGAGCGCATAAAAATTAGCTTACACCCGAAATTTGAGAGGAAACGCATTTAAGGGAGATATTTTATGACACTTTGATTTTTCAACAAAGCAGTATGATTTGTATTGGCCGCCATGTTGGAAGGCATACTCTTGCCCTCCAATATGGCGGCCAAAACTACTTTTTGCTTATATCTTGTTAAACGTTTGATAGTTACGCTCAGATGTGCTGTAAACGTTACCACATCACTTTTTCAACATCCTCCTTGAAGTTTAAGTGCAAAGCTTGTGTTGAGAAAGAAGTAATCGTAATTTTAAAAATCACAATTTGGTCACGTGACCAGGGAGGAACTTATTCATTTTAAGAAAATGGTGCGGGCATGCAAAACCAAATTACTATTATTCTATTTAAGATATGACCCACTAATAGTTTTTCAAAGGCAAAATCATATAGCTTTCATTTTCATGAAAACTACGTCACATGACCTCTTAGTGCAAATGGCCTATTCTACTTCACAAGAAGGCGTTGATTTAGTTTCTTTTCATCGAAGCGCGTTTTCTAGCTCATTTTCTTTCGGAGTGTTTGAAAATTAACACATGATTAAATCAAAGGTAGCAATAGAATTAGATTAGGTGAATTTTGATCTTAATGTGAACACGTCATTCTGTAATTTAAACAAATATATAGTATTGCCTTTTATATGAGATAGGAAAGAGTAACGGAAAAATATATTTTATAAAAAGGAAGCGACAGTGCAAATAAAACTGTAACACTATCCTTTTGTTGTTTTACTAGCTTATCGGCTACTCTTGTCTAAAAGAGTTTATAGGGTGTCATGTTCTTTTTCGTTTAACGTTTCTTGGAAACTGTCCACCTACCCCTCCCCTAGGCCAGCATTAACACTTACTTCTCACTTAAGGCAAAATGTTGGCTTAGGGGAGGGGAAGGCAGTTTCCTGGAAACGTATAATGAAACCTTTACCCAAACACAAAATGCCCCTGTAGAGTTATGACGAATATATCAAACAAATTTCATCAGGGAGCGCAAACTACAACATTTTGTTTGGTGATATTTGAAGGCATACCATAAGTTAAAACTTGAAAATGCTGGCTCAACTTTGTCAAGTTTCAATGCATGTCCATCTTTGCTATCCATAGTCAACAGGAAACAGTTTCAGTACCTAAATTAGACTACGAGTAGTCCCCCATTTTTCCTCAGGGATAGTAGAGCAAGCGAAACGCGAGCGCGCGTGACAATAACCCCACGCGAGAAAATGCGACACGCGGCGGGGAGAGAGAGTGGGGTGATTAACTACGTCTGGAGCATGGAGGAAGGTGAGAGTTTGCTTCTCATGTCTTAACCCTTTAAGCACCTCGATCAACATACAAATTCTCCAGACTGGCCTTCATACATTTCTTGAAAAATTGGTTGAGAATTTGATAAAGGATCAAAGCATATTTTCTCTTTAGGGATCATTTCATTAATTCTGATAACCTTTCTACCTGTAGCCTCCCACGCAGACGTTCTTAGGCGTTCGTCACGCAATCATTCCTCCCCTTTTTTTAAACAAATGATTTATGAATGTGAAGTACTTTGCATTAGCGGATTCCTTTGAAAAGTCATGCGCAAATCTCCCTTAAAATTGCGGATTTTGGTAACCCTTCAACGCAGACGTTCTTAGGCGTTCGTCACACAATCAGGTTATAGTCTAAAAAGCCTTTTTTTTATAAACAAAATCATAAAATACATATCTTGGGCTTTTTCAAAGAAAAGCAGATTCGAAAGAAATTTCGAATTTTTGACCAAAATCATGGGGGAAATTCACATTTTTGACTATCTGAAAGTCTAAAACGCCCGCTTTTTATCTACAACATCATAAAAATACATGTCAAGGCATTTTTAAAAGAAAAGCAAACTCAAAAGAAATTTTGAATTTTTGACCCGAAAATCATGGGTTAACCCCTTTAGAAAAATGAAAAATAGCTAAATATGCAAATTTCGAAAATGGCATCGTAATAGTTTAGAATCCTTCTTTTTTATAAAAAAAAAAATATATATATATATATATCTAGCCGAATGTTTGAAAACATACCTCAAAATGGGCCAGAATATTCGCACAGAAAGCTGGCGATAGCCAGCTTTCTGGTCACTGCGGTGAGAAAAAACATAGGGGGCTTGCTGTCCTGGTTGGTCTCATTGGCAAGCTCAGTCCCTGAGCTAACTCGCCATGGTTTGGAAAGGGGCCTCCATGTCAATCCCTAGCGGGGAAGGGTGCTGCAAAAGCGTTGTACCTTCCGTTAGTCCTGGTCTGGGAGAGTCAGTGCACTGGTCATGTCTGCCTTTAGTTTGTCATGTCAAATTCTTATAACGTTTGAGGCCCATTGGCCAATGAAAGCATTCCCCTCAAGCACGTGCTAGGCTGGGGGTGTAGGAAGTCAGGGGGGGTGATTTAACCTTGAATTCTCTGCTTAGAACTTGCTTGAGTCTCAAGCGTCCTCCGTCATTCAGGGCCTTTAAGCAGCTTGAGTGTATGGACAAGTCCAGAGTGTCTTTTTGATGGACTTGAATGTTTCTTTTGCTAATCAGGAACCAAGAAGAGAGTCACCTTAAGCGAACCATGGGTAAGAGCTGAGTTTCTTGGCCATATTTACTTTAGTTGAGTCAGTTTAAGGTGTGTGGGCTCCTGGTGTCCGATGGTACGGTTTTCATTAATCCGGCTAGATATATATATATATATATATATATATATATATATATATATATATATATATATATATATATATATATATATATATATATATTTTTTTTT
>CALNXI010001152.1:91174-146410 GCA_942486025.1 Porites evermanni | reverse complement strand
TGAATTTGAAGCATAGATTTCTTCGAGAATCTCTTGATTGATTCTAATTTTCCAACAATTTAAGGTCGAGATTTTGAACATTGATATCTGCTGTTATTGACGGCTCTGTGTAAGCATAGTATTTTTGAATAAAGAAAGAACAATGAAGAAGCAACTAGTTTTAATAATGTAGTAACCAAAAAATACACCATTAAATCTGGATGAAAACGTAATTGTGAAGTGTTTTCATAAAGGCCCATTGGTTTTATGTAATGCTTTAGTTGTGTAGACGCTGTATTTTCAGTCAATTTTTCGCACGTTTCTTCGATAGTTTGCCGATAAAACGCAAATGGTTTAAAGAGCAAAAACGGTTGTAAACCTAAAAAGAAACTAATTATACTGTTCAATAAATCTTTGTAATTAGCAATTATTGAATGAATAATAAATGGCTTTATTATAGTTGCTACATTTTGCATGATGTGCCGTGTGCTTTTGTTCATATTTATTGTTTCAAGGAAATGTGTTAGTCGGTTGCTCTATTCATACTTGCTGGCTACTTCAATTTTTATTGCAACCCCTGCAGCCGGATCGGCCACTTGGTTGAAAGCCGCCTTTAATCTACCCACCACTTAACTGAGGGATTGATATGGCTGTATTGCGGACTGCTTAACAAAAGACTTATCCCACGCAAACGGCGATTATTTTCCTAGCACATTGCAAATCCTCGTACTCTAGAAGCTGGTTCCGAGTTATGAAGCCCTTCAGACGTCTTTGTTATAATATATAGATTTAGCCGGGGCTAAAAGTGAGGCTCCCATTAATAAATTTATAATTCAAATCAAACAATAAACTTGTATTTCACAATTCAGTTAACTTTAGAGCACATTCATGTGACTTTTGAGGGAAAGGCTAAGTGATCTTAGAGAAAAATAATTTGCAGACAGCCCAAGAGTGAACCAAATCTTACATCGAGTTGATAGCCTCATATGTACACCTAAAACTGGCAATCACCTTCGATCACATTTAAAAGCCATAATGGCTCTTGATCGCCGTACAGTAATTAGGTCTGGAAAAAAATCAGGCCCAATTTTTTGCGTTCGAGACGTTTAGTTTACAAAATCTTGCCAACAAATCTGGGAACGTGTAAACCAACCCTTTATGCCATTTATACATCACATCTGAGTTGAAATAGTACTATGAGGCACTGTTTTTATCATACAGACCTCGGACAGAATGCAGTATTTCACAATTTTGCAATACAAATTGCACTCATTCAATATTCTGGAGAATCGAAGCATGCGTGGGCTTTTAGCTAAACCGTTAAAAAAATTTCCAAAATCATCTGTACGGCCAGCCGGTTCTCATTTTTGCAGGGCGAGATGTGGTCGAGTGTTTGAATAAACATTAATACAGTTACGCTCCAACATAATAAAGAATTTACTATGTTTATTTTTTATTTAATGGTTTTATCGATGGGTAATCTTCAATTTTGAAAAGCGTTTGATTCGCGGATATACATATATATATCCGTTTAGCGGATAGCCTGTTTTGACAGCTGTCAATTGATCACAACATTGATGTCCAATATGTGTGCATTATCAGTTTTCCTGCGCTCCCAAACTGACTAGAAAGTATGAGATTGAACATTGATCGCGATCTAGTAAAACAATAAACTGGTCAGCGGACAGCTTCCAAATAAATCACGTCACCTCGATGACTTGACATATGAACCCGCGATATGCTCATGTGATACTGGTCAGTGGCTATCCTGTTTTGACAGCTGTCAATTTGTATTGTAAAGCAGTAGCAGTTTATGCAATGTGTTACTCTCTTATTAATCCTTGTGGATACTGAACTTAAGGAACTTTATTTGCCCTTGTTAGTAACCGGATCTACACTGTACAATGTGATGGGTGTGAAAACACATCTGTCAGTATCAGTGAAGCTGAGATAAACCTTACTCTCCGGGCTGTAACCACTTATGTCCTATGTTGCAATTTGGCTCCAAGCATGTCTGCATTGAAGATGTGCATATTTTCAAAGATTGTCATAAAAAGACACTATTTTTGTTGTGGATTGGGACATACTGTATAAGCTGTGTGGTTCGGAAAACAAGTGGAGTAAAGGATTTGTCCTCTCTGGTAAGATATGATGGCAGTTCTTTAGCTGCAGTAAGGCATGTTCAAAGTATCGTACCTGTCGTACGACCACGCCCAAATATACGCTTCCACAGCGTCTTGTATACACTTCTAAAACGCTGGTGTACACCTTGATCATGGAGAACTCTTTTGCTTGAACCTAAAGCTTCACTTCTAGCACCTGCAGGATCACTGCTTGCCCCTTGCTTAACTTTAGAACTTATAAAATTATAACTAATTATTTCGGCAAAATTCATGCCCAGTTCATAGCCTGGGGCCAGGCTCTTTAGTGAGGGGAAAGGGCTATAAACTGAAAGTGGGGAGCGAGGGGAGGAAAGTTGTTTTTTTGCAATCTAATTTAATACTTCATACTTGTTGTGCCATCTTTTGACTCGAATATTCGATTTGTGTACTTTCACGTTTAAGGTGCGCGTGCGCAGGTATATTTTCCCATCAAATTTTTTATTTATTTTGTAGCCCGAATAGACTTCTTTGGCTTGTTTGTTTTGTTTTCCCAATAGAGGTCCTAGAGGAACTTGACCCATTGTCTCTTCATAAATTGTGCGTAGATATCCAGTGAACACGATGTAATTAGAAAGAATTAGTTCTCTAGAGTATTATCACATGACCCGTATTGGGAAAACCAAAACATACAAGCTAAAGAGGTCTATTGCGCGAACTCCTTCCTTGTTTTTTTGTGAATATCTTGAAAGATAAACCCTCTTAACTCGAAAGAGGGCAGCTACACCGAGAGCATAATCATGTATACTTCGATCTACTAGCTTAGAAGTTTAAAAAATTGCAAAAAAATGGCAAAAATCCGAATGTTGGGCGGTAACATGGTCATCGAGAAATGAACATTTTGAAGACAAGAAATGAAGGCAAAGACCGAAAGTCCTAAATAAAGCAGCTAAAAGCTACGTACAAGAGAGGAACTTGGCAAGGTAGCCTGAACAGTTAGCAAGCCAAGTCTGGAGCAGGTTTGTCATCTTAAAAATTGGAGGTAAAGTTTAGCCGTGTCTATATCAGATATAAAAGACACATTAAACATTAATTCCTTTTGTTTTTTCTTTATGAATTATTAACGATTTCCTAAAGCTCTCGTAAGCGACCACTCCGTATTGTTTACTATGCGGTCGCTTACGAGAGCTCATTTCCGACCAGCTCTAGTTACGACCACTTTTTCGAATTTCCCGGATGGTCGCGTAAGAGAGCTTTGACTATGTGTTCCATTGTGGACTTTCACCAATTCCCCCGTAGAGCCCTTTTTGGTGTTTTCTAAATTTAACCCGCTTAAAACGGACAAATAATGACGCGGACACTGTTTATAGTCCTTAATTGCAGAACTTATCTGCAGATCTTACATGTTCCTTTATCACTGCTTTCTTGTCCGGCGGATGTCAAGGCATCTAACTTTTCTCTAATGGCTGTTATTTCATCTTTAATCTTCTCAAATTTTTCTGTGTCTGGGGATACAAATATAAGCAAAACTTCCGTTAGTTGAAAATATACTAAGTATTGAAAAAGGTAAAGGGCGGCGTGGTTGCCTAATGGTTAGTGCTGTGAACTTTGGATCGAAAAGAGTTTCGGACTGAAGCCTTGGCGGCAGTCACTGCGTTGCATTCAGTGTGCCTCATTCCACCCAAGTGTATACATGGGTACCAGCGAATTTTATGCTAGGGGTAAACATGCCTTGGACTAGCATCCCATCCATGAAGTGGCAGAAAAATTCCTCGCCGTGGCAATGAATATCGGAACAAGCTCTGGCCGGATGGCCCAGTTTGGCTCGAACGTAGAGGATTGAAACTCAGGGACCTGTTGTTACTGCAATCTCACGATTATGGGGATTGTCCTAGCAAATCGCAAAGCCTGTCATTCTCCTCAAATTTGTTTGTCAAAAGACGTAAATTCCTTCAACATCTTCATTGCTTGAAACACTAGAATACTAATACTGCCCACATGCAAATTGCCTTCATTTGTTAAAGTTTCCAATTTCTCGCCCATGCTTTCTAGTTCGCTTTGATCTCTTCGAGGTCTTCTGTGATTTTTTTCTGGGGAAGACATTCATTGTAAGTTGAATAGTACAAATATAACTAGACTGCAAAAAATTCGTTTTGTTTTCTTAAAATCGGTATAGCGTAGCGTGCGCGCGAGCCTTTTTCAAACTCACTCCAGGGGCCTGTTTCTCGAAGGTCCGGGTAACCTTTCAGGCCCGAAATCAAATATTTAAATAGAAATGTAAAGGATAAGAGCGCGGGTCCTGGCTAGCAAACTACTCCATTTTGTTCCATTAACTGATAGTTTTGTCACGTTAGATGTAAAACTATTGAAACCTCTATCTTGTATGTGAACAACAGCAGCTTTACGGGCCCGTTAATTATCGGGTCTTTCCAGAAACGGGCCCCAGACCTTTTGTTTGCGCGTACTTGAATACGCAAAAATACGGACTCCCAGAGACAATAGGCAAAGTTCAGCCTCTTGACGTTTAGCCTGTTCACAGACCTTCTATTTTCTCTTTACAGATCATCAGGCGCGCTTATGCAGTTCTTTCGACAAAATGGCCGGAGGGCAAGCTTGGCAAGAAATCTCTCCGGCATCGATGAAAGGATGCCAATACTGATCACTATTCGCTCGTTTGACAAATGTGGTATTGCTGTCCCACCGACTGGGGAACGGTATAATGAAATTAACATTAGTATTAATTGGTCACTCCCGTGACAATGAGGACCTAATATGGTTCTATGACGAAAGCGATAAAGAATGATAAATGCAAACTTACAAAAGAAAAATGAACGCTAGATACTTTATGGCAACTTCGTTTGAAAAATCTTTTATCAGTTCAATTGAAATGTAAGGTTCTTGTTCAAAATATAACAATAAAGCTTGTTCGATATTAGGCACTGATGGATGGTAAGGTAAATGAATGCATATTGCTTCATAAAGGGCAAGAAAAGAGGAAGGTCTGAAAACTGGAACTCTACGGTATCAACAGACGAGAGCTTCCCAAGAATGTTGGGAACAAGGGAACATATCCATTCACTTTTAAGGCTCAATGGATAAGAAAAGCATTGATTTCCTGCTTTGGAAGGATGTTCGATCAATATGTTTTTTTCCATCAGGCCCTTATTGGACAACACTTCAGCTATTTCGCCTGTCTCTCACTCAGTTAATTGCAATGTTGTGACTTGGTTGCTACAGGACTGAGGCCTTGAGTCAATTTTCCTCTTCATAAATAAAATGGACACCTGTTTGTTACGTGACAAAAACTAAAATAAAAGGGAAAGGAATGTGTACTGCGCGCGAGAAAAAAAAATCAACAGTTTGGAATATACCAGGCAGAAAACAGTGACAGGCTAGCCGATCTACATAGGCTGAAAGTAGCTTGATATAAAACTGTTTTGCAAATTGCAACTGGAATGACACGGCTTCTGTAAGGTACAAACAAGGTGGCTTCTTGTCCTTTTTATCAGGAAGTTTAGAACATACCTTTTTCTTGGTTTGCTTCCTCTACCGGATCTGCTGTCAAACGTTCTAGCCTGTCGCTGATGTTCTTTAGTTGTTCTGTTTATTATCAAAAAATGCACATAATGCACCCAAAATTTTGCATGACCTTGGACTTCAATTTGTGTGCAACGACTGTAACACCCGGGAGAAATTGGGAAACATGGTTACAAAAAATAAAGCAGAGCGCAAACAAAGTGTATTATGGGCAACACAAAAGTTGCGTATAAACCCTGTAGATACATGCAATATAGGAGGACATGTAAACGTATCTTTACTGCTCATCAGGCAAGTTGTGACAATGACACGTCAAAGGTTCGAGCGTTTCTTATCATGGGTCAGGGTGTGATAACGGGTGTGTCGTCGCTTGATGATCTTTAAGTAGAGGAGAAAGAGGGAAGGGCAATTACTTGGGAAATGCTTAACTCCATGTGAATAAAAATAAGATTGAAAATGAAAGTATAGGGAAAACTTGACTCGTTGGCTTGAGGATAAGTACTGTATTTATATGAAAAGCAGACAGTATTAATTGCACGTCAAGGTAAGTTCTTGAATCAGGCTTGCATTATGATGGAAGGTAAATTTTGTGGTTCAACTCCCTTGTTCAAAATTTTGTTTTCAGCAAAAATATTTTTTGTTTTAATTCAAATTTTTGTGTACGGTCATGTACGATACTGAGCACAAACAACAAAATGAAAATTGATCACACAAAATGAGAACATGTTATTTGGTTGAGGAGGTCGTAACTCTTATCTTACAGGGGGAGGTCAGGAATTAAGAGGGCTACCCTACTGATTTTAATAACGACTGAGATTCCCCCACCCAACAGACTGAGTCATCTTAAAAAGGTGTCTTAATTTTACAAGGGAATTGATTATTAAACCCTTTTAATGGCCAACATACCTTCAAGTTTGTCTCGTGAGTTATCGCTTTCTCTCTTCAATTCCTTTACCAATCCTTAAATGAAACAAATAGGTACAATAAGATAGTGAAGAAAACACAGTTCAAGTGGCTAAATACCAAATGTTTGTTTTGTTTAAACACCTTAACCCTGTTTAAAACAAATCGGATTTGATCTCAAAACATTGCAAGTGATTTTGGTGAGTATTAAAGTTTGTCTTGTGTGGTTATTTCTGTCTTGGGGATTAGAACTTGCCTTAAAGTCTTAGACTTATAAACAAAGTCTCAGCATCTTTGACTTTATTACTGTATTTGCAACCCCTTCCTGATATAATCAGTTAAACATGTTGGGAAAAGAAACTGCATTACTTGCAAAGGTAAAAGAAGTCTAAGACATTAGTAGTGTTTCGCAGATTTATGTGGAACTTTCTTTTATTTGGAAAGAAGGCTGGGATAAGAGCATAAGCTGTGTACTTCAGTTGCACAACGTATTTGCACAACTATATCTGAACAGCCTATGTAATTTTGCCTGCTTTTGTTTGACTTTTTTCAATCAACACGGTTTACAAAGGGAAATGCGTCAATTAGCAATCCTACTGAAATGGAATACTCTGGAAGGTTTTTGAAGCTGTTTAAAACACTCACAGCCCGTGTTTTATCACTGGTTAAAACTTTTTGCGCTTTGTGCTCAATTTTAACTAATGATAAAACAATTCTGTTCTTATTTTGAACATTACTTAAACTGATTCCTGTAACCAAAAACTCTGTACATCACTTGTTAGTCACGACAATCTCAAAGTGCATCTTCTGCAGCTGTGACTGACCTCTTAGTTGAATGAATTACTCTTAAACACATGAATTTGCACATTAGCACATATGTTTTAACATACTTATAATAATAACTAGTTATTCTTTAGTTTATGTGTATTCAGGATTTAATTATTGTAACTAATAAATTATTACTATTTATCATTGTCTGCATTATAAATTACATATGAAGATCCTCAATATAGTCTATAGTACTGTATTGAATTGAGTATAGTATTACATTGTTATTTCGTTTATCCACAATAAATATTCGTGGTGCTTTTTCAAGTTACCTTCAATCTCATCAAGTCTGTCTTTGCTGCTATCATCATCTTTCTTCCACTCCCTCAGTAATTCGTGGTAGTGTTTCTCGATGACAGGATCCATACTCTCAGTATTCAGCTTATTGATAGCGGTGGCATCTGCACCCAGTCCTACCAATGCATTACTGATATCCTGCCAATAGGAGTTAAATGTTGCATCATCCACAGATGCCTGGCTGGCATGTCCATAGACATGGTTTCTGTAATACTTCACCCTAGCTATGTTGGCTTCAGCACTTGTATCTGCAGCAGGTGGGAGATTATCCCAACCGGTGGTTGGAGGAATCAAGCCACATATATTCCTTAAGAGCAACATCAGCAGTGTGACATCAAAATCTTTTGAAGATACGGATGAAGGTGTAGAGGGGTACAGCTTGGCCCATTGAGTGGGGTTGAGAATTCTCTTCTTTCTAAGTGTCTGCAGTATTGGATGTACAGGAGGCTTTGTAAGAACTCCATGTAGGCCTGCTGGTAGATGAATGCTATCAAACTTGTTTCTCAGTGCCTGGGATCCTACATCCACAAGAAGACGACACAGATGAGCATAATTTGTTGTCTCCTTGGTAGATGGATATGAAGGTGTAGCTGCAGAGGCCATGTTGAATAAATTCTGCTAGCTGTAAATTATGAAAAATAAAATTTTCAAAAAATTGCAATAGGAAAATGGGCAACCATAATTTTAGAGGCACAAAGAATGTAGCACATATGCAGCATTTATTAAAGTACATTGAGTGATCAACCCAAAGGAATTAATTACACAGGGAACAAAGCTAAACAAGGACTCCACTGCATGGTGGATGCATATGACAGTGTAGCAGCTGAAGCCATGTTGAATAAATTTTGTTAGCTGAAGACTATTTAAGGTACTTCCCTTGTTTTGCACTGCGCATCACCTAGTGCGCATAACATTGCCACTTCAAAGGTGCAATGATTTTCACTGGTCGCCTAAAAAGGGGTAACTAATTGGCCTCTTTTGTAGTCCAAATGCTTTTAATAGCAATTTTGATAATTCTACCTGGCTAAAAAAGTGTTTGTCTTGACACTCGCCCCAGTCTTCTTACACAAAATGATCATCTAAAGTGGGAATTATCCCTTTTTTGTCGTTTTGCTATGAAACTAGAATGGTAACATTTTTTTTGGCGTTTTTTACTCGTTATGGTCACACAAAATATATGTATTAGGGAGAAAAAAGTCTGGATAGTAGAAGTTGCATTTGTTTAGATATGAATGACGTGGAATTTCCACATTTAGAGCCACAGAGGACACAGAGAGGTACAAGATAATCTTAAAACTGCAGTCCATTTCTGTGCATGTAATTTGAAGTCTCTTTTAAAACTGAAAAAATATAGCCCAGGAAAACAGACGTGCTTAAGGTTTAGTACATTGTAAGATTCAATAGTGCTTGCTACGAAATAAGAATTCTTGAAGGTTGTTTAAGTTTCAAACACTTTGCACACAAATAGGAAAAAATACTCAGAATTACAGACACGCTAGTCAAGGCAAAAACAAGCACTGTGATCTTTTTATTGCAGATTTTGAATGTTCTATTATACGACTGACATTTGAGGCAGGTACAAAAGTCGGACCGGATCAACTCGGACCGCCAGTCCGGGTCGGATCAACTCGGATCGACTCGGACCAACTCGGATCGAATAAAAAAATAAAAATAAAATAAAATTGGACTCGGATCATAAAAAACAAACAACTCGGATTATAAAAAGAAAAATAAAATCAGTCGGTATATCTTAACTTTCACCAGCCATTTTGTTTTTTTCTCACGAACTCGTGGTTGCGTAAATTAATTTTATTTTTATTTTTGTTAATTTTAATGATACACTAGTGAGCAGCACACATACACTTCCAGTGAACATTTTTAACTTGGAAGGAGGAGAAATCATGCTTGCCCGGGACAACGAAAATTTTCATACCCTAGGCGAGAATTGAACTCACGACCCTCCGAATACTACATGTTTATCGGACGTTCCAACCACTGAACCGGAGGGTCGCGAGTTCGATTCTTTCCCTGGGCATGTGTGCTGCTTACTAGTGTATCATTAAAATTAAGTTTCAGAAGTCCTGCAGAAAAAAAAAAAACAAACCGGAAAAAACAAACAAACACTCTTCGGTAACTATCTAAATGCGATCAACAGACCAGGCTTTTGATGATTTTCTCATCAATAATTCAGTAGTCTAATAAATAAGAAAATATATACGTTCTAGGCGACTGAAACTATCATTTCTTTACTGTCCAACCACAACCACGAACTTATAACATGATCCGAGAGGAACTGGCACTAGTAAAACAAAATGGCGCCTGAAAGACACGGAGAAAAAAAGGATGATCTGGCCTTTTTTACCCTCCAAATGGGTTAAACTTTCAGTTTTGCTGATTTAATTTAATTTTTTTTGATTGCTCCGAGTTGATCCGAGTCCAATTTTATTTTATTTTTTTATTTTTTATTCGATCCGAGTTGGTCCGAGTCGATCCGAGTTGATCCGACCTGGACTGGCGGTCCGAGTTGATCCGGTCCGACTTTTGTACCTGCCTCTGACATTTGTGCCAAGTTTGAAAAAATCTGGAAAGTATAAACATTTTTAAGGGAATAAACTTAGTGCGCAAAATGAAATCGTGACAAGAGATGATAATTCTCCTCCCTCGGCCAAATTGCAACAGTGACGGCAAAGCCGACAATAAGCAACAAGCATTTATAAACACCGACACGAGACGTTTTAAAATTCAGATGGGCGACATGGGACCACCTCCCCCCACCCCCGACCTCTGGCAGGGCCTCTTAAATAGCCACAAGGAATTGTAGTACAGCTAACCTCAAGGACAAAAATTTCCACTAATTTTCTTTCACTGAATATTACTACAATGCATACACACGTTTAGAGCACTTAGAAAAGGACATTAAGTCATGCACCCAAAGTTACACAGGGTACAAAGCTAAGGATTCCATAGCAATTAGGATTTTTTAACCAGTGCAAAAAGTGCCTCAGGGGGCCTGGGCTCCAGTCTACAGTCATAAACCGTCTCTAAAGAAGAAACTGTTGCAAAACTGTATTTAAAAAAAACTGCAGACTATATGAACCGTAGTGTTTCTCAATTTCATATAATTTGATTGGTTTAAAAATGTCAATTGAATTCTCCTTCAACTCCTCTTTTTATCAAATTAAAGTTTCATTTTTGGCGTGCTTGAGAGGCATGGTCGTCTCCCCTCACTGTCCATTTGATAGGCTGATCTTTACATGACTTGATCATGTGATCAACTTTTGGTAAACACGAAAACAGTTCACTTTTGAAAACGTTTGTTAGCACAAGCTGAAAGAGCATTAAACATAGGTAACCTAAGAAATTTCAGCCATATATCTCAAAAGTAGCAATTGCAACAGCCGCCGAAAGTTAGAAGCATTTGTATGAGAGAGACAACTTTTGCCATCCAGCCATGCTTGTTGCATGGTTTTCCATATAAATCCTTAAATTTCGAAATTTTCCAAACTGTCATGAAATATTTCCTTACAACAACAACAACAACAGTTTATTTCTACTTCTGTAGACAACTAAAAGACTTATTAAGCATTACAGGGCTGAAATCTCTTTTTAATTCATAACAGACAATTTGAGCACTTAAATGCATAAGAAAAGGATTACACTACAGTTTAAAAATTTTAGAGTTTACAAGGATTTGTATGGAAAACCATGCAAGCGTGACTGGGTGCAAAAGGTTGTTTTTCTCATACAAATGTTTCTAACTTTCATCGGCCGTTACAATCGCTACTTTTGAGATATACAGCTGAAAATTCTCTGGTAACCTAATTTTAATATGCTCTTTCAGTTTGTGCTAACAAAATTTTTCAAAAGCAAAATGTTTTCATGTTTTAACTTTACAGAAAGTTCATCACGTGATCAAGTCATGCAAAGAGCCTATTGTGCTTTCCTTCCCAACAAACATTTAAGGGAGAAGAGACTGTGTAAGGAGACAAAGAATGTTTGTGTGGGAGGCTGGGAGCTAGAAATAACTGTTTTAGAGAGTCCCCAATAGGTTTTTTGGGATCCAGGATTAAATTTCTCTTATTTGAGGCTCAGGATTCAGGATTTTAAAGCAAAATAGGGGCAAGATTCGGGATGAAAGTATGTACAAAAGGTGGGATCCAAAAAATACAGTCTGTAACCCTTGAGATCACGGGACTGCATGAAATTTTGGGTCAGGATTACGGGATTGAAAGAATGGGGACTCTTGTTTTATACAGGTCAACAATCCATTTCTCTAATCTTTTCCTTTCTAAAGCTATGTATTTAAAAAACAGTCCATAGTTCACTTTTATACTTAAGTCCATGTTTTATACCCAGTCTTCAGTCTGTGGTCCGCAGTCCACAGTCCATATTTTATACTGAAAAACATATTGTTTGTTATGCGTATAAAATAGTAAAATATAATAAAAGGTATTCTGTGACTGCATCTGACTCCCTGCTTTAATTTTCTGCTGAATATTGTGTTAAAAATAAGCAATGTTGAAATAGAAATATGTCTCTCTCCTTCAGTGTCTTCAGCTTGAAGCACTGATTTCATACAATCATCAATTATTCTAGAAGTGATCTTTCAAAACCCTTATCATTATCTTTTTAGGTTTACCTTCAACACATGAAGTATGTTAAGTCACAGATAAGCTTGGGTTATAGGCAATTTATTCCTGAAACATGAACACAACTACATTAATAATGAGGTAAACAAAATTCACATTTCCTGGCATTTTTACACCATTATGATGCTTAGAGTCCCGGTCTACCAGTGAATGTCAGGCTAGGGATAACATTGATCTTCTTGCATTTATAATTGTGGAAATCATGCTAAACAAAAAAATTAATAGCCTAGTGATTATGATCTGTATACAAAACAACATGACCAGGAGGAATATGAGAAAAGGTTAACTTGGATCTTTCTCTTACAACTGCATGTAAACTGGGCAGGATT
This sequence comes from Porites evermanni, assembly GCA_942486025.1. Lineage (NCBI taxonomy): Eukaryota > Metazoa > Cnidaria > Anthozoa > Scleractinia > Poritidae > Porites > Porites evermanni. Next base: position 133,789 of record CALNXI010001152.1, on the reverse strand, counting down.
TCAGAATACTAATGCTGGGGTTTGTACCAAAGTGCATTCCTTTCAGGCCCACACCACGCCACCCCCTCCCCCCCCCACTCCCCTTACAGAAACAAGAAGGCACTACTAAAACATCTGAGACGAGTTTTAATAGACAGAGAATTAAAGAAATAACAAAAAGAACATATCTACAGTCAACTTAATAATAATAATGTCCTCTAAAATACATTTCACTGTGGAAATCCGCCTCTTTGTAGCGGCGTTATAGCGGTTCCAAGTGGCCCAAAATCCCATACAGTCATTGTAATTTTAGCAGTGTTTGCACCCCAGCCAAGATGGCGTCATAAACCGTGAAAAGGTCTATTTGCTAACAGATATTTGTTGCTTCTAATCCTTTTTTTTGTCGAATAAAAATCGAACTCAAATCACTTGATTGCCATATCCATTTTTATCTATTGGCTACTCCGGGGTGTAACTACACCCAGAACTACACCGACGTTATTTTGAAAGGGCGGCCGGGTCTTAATCATGACTGGGCGCCTACCCGCCTATTTTAAACCCGGTTGTAAAGAAAAGATCAGATTTTTCAGATATTTTTTAAAGATTTTTTTTAAAAAGTGATGATTGTTTGATCCTTCGACTCTCAGTTGCAGCTGAATTGTCAACAAGTTTACTGTTCGCATGAAACCAGTTTTCATTTTTGGATGAACAGATGAAAAGATATCATTAGACTCTGATATAAATTGATGAAATCGGTAAAAATCAAGATAAACAGAGAAACGAAACGAGTGTGTCATCGATTTCTACCGATTGATCGATACAATCGATATCAATCAAATCAGTTTTTCCGATTTTTATCGATTCATCGATTGATAAATCGATACCGATTTTTATCGATTGACTACTCCGGGATGTGTACATGTGCCATGCCATCTCATTCATGTCCTATGATGTAAGCGACTCGGAAAGGTTTTCAATTTCACAGGAAGCAATGCTGTTTTTTTTACCCCGACTACAAATTTTCGTGTTTTGACTCTTCTCGCGTATAAAATTTTGCTTTAAGTCTCGGAGAACGTTAAATGTAAGTCAAGAAACGTTGTTGGGTTTGTTTCTTTAACTGGATGTAAGCTAAAGCAGTAACAAATACCGAAAGCTTGCCTTTTTTAATTTCTCTCTCTCTCTCCGGTACCCCTCCTGCCCCCTGTTCTCCCTGGCTCCCGCCCCCTGTCCCCCCCCCACTAGACTGATGGAACTGAATTAAATCTTGACCATTCATTGCTACTCAGAGTTTCGTGTAGCCTCCCACGCAGACGTTCTTAGGGGTTCTTCACGCGTTCCTGCCCCACTGACGTTAATGGGGCAGGAACGCGTGACGAACCCCTGCCTCTTGCGAAGCAATCAACAGGCTACGCATTTACAAACGGATATAACAACTTTTTGAACGAATCAGGAGACGAATGTTGCAAAAGCTCAAGCAGACTTTCAAGAAAGTCCTTCATCTGATTTAATAATGGCGCAAAACGTTTTGAATGGATGTTAATAATAGACCTTTTCATGGTTTATGACGCCATCATGGCGGGGGGCAAACACGGCTAAAATTACAGTGAATGTATGGGATTTTGGCGGGATTTTGGCCCACTTGGAACCGCTATAACGCCGCTACAAAGAGGCGGATTTCCAACATTTGCCACTACTTTAAATAGTTTTATTAATATCATTCATTCAACAGAAAATAAGGCTATTAAAGAAAGTACGATATCCGCAAAATTTGAATTATAAATCTTCTCATGTGGCTTCTATTTCATGGTAATTTGCATACTGTTGATTAGAAGGGTTTGTATGAAATCTTAAAAATTCGTTTATGGTCGATTAATAGACCTTGTCACGGTTTTCGACGCCATCTTGACGAGTAGGCAAATGCGTGAGAAATTACAGTGTTTGTATGAGAATCTAATGTCGAATAATTTCCGTAAACAGCTGTTCTGAAAAAAATATCAATTGTAAACTAAAGCTACAAGGCAAAGGATTGTCCTAAAAAATTTTGGGGCGTACCTGTGCTTAAATTTCTCCAGAGGCTTGCTTTAGATTTTCCATATATTTGTCTGTAATTTCCCCAGGACTTTCTTACAGACAAATGTATAGAAAATTTTAAAAAGTGGTTCTAGGTCTTCTAGTGCATGTAACGCCCTCAAATTTTTTCAGGAGAATCCTCAGGAGTGAAGCTTTAGTTTACAAATCATATTTTTTTCAGAACAGCCGTTCCACGGCAATTATTCGACATTAGATTCTCATACAAACACTGTAATTTCTCACGCGTTTGCCTACTCGTCAAGATGGCTTCGAAAACCGTGACAAGGTCTATTCATCGCCTTCGGTCGCATTGTAATTGCGGTAGGGATTTTGTCTCTCTGCTTTAAAAAAGAATTGAACTGAATAACCTAAATCTCTTCTTTATACTTCATGAAAATAATCTCAGTACAAATGTCTTCTAAAGTACTTTTTCACTATGGAAATCCGCCTCTTTGTAGCGGCATTATAGAGGTTCCAAGTGGGCCAAAATCCCATACAGTCACTGTAATTTTAGCCATGTTTGCCCCCCAGCCAAGATGGCGTCATAAACCGTGAAAAGGTCTGTTTGCCAGCAGATATCAACTGTTTCTTCTAATCCTTTTTTTGTCGGATAAAAATCGAACTCAAACACCAACTTCGATAGAAATCGATAGTCAAATGAAATTTTATGATCGACTTTTATCGATTTCAGATACCTGTCGATTGATTTCTACCCCGGGGGGGGGGGCACTTTAGGAATTTCTGGGTGGGGATGTGCCGCTGGGAGCCTGGAACCCTTAACCTTTACCAGAACTAGTTCAGCTGAATTTTGCTACCCTATACTAGAGTAAACTCCCCAAATCCCCGTATCCTAGAGTAGCTGTGTACCTAGTCTAGATAAAATCTTCAACCAACTGATCAGTTTCCTGAAAAATGATACCCTATACTAGAGTAAACTCCCCAAATCCCCCTATCCTAGAGTGGCTGTGTACCTAGTCTAGATAAAATCTTCAACCAACTGATCAGTTTCCTGAAAAATGATACCCTATTCTAGAGCCAAACGCTCTGATTTATATACCCTATCCTAGAGTAAACTGCTTGAAAACCATACCCTTCACAGCGGCACATACCTATATAGCCCATATATGGCAGTACCCCCCCCGGGATTTCTACTCGACATTTATCGACAACGATCGATTTTAATCGACTTTCGAAATTATCGACATGTAACACCCTTTATGGAATGTCCTTATGATAGTTCTCTTTTTTGAAATATTAAATTTGCATCGTAAAATTCCTTGTTGTTTAGTGTCTGCAGGGCAAAATAAATCACCGGAGTCATCTTAGTATATCTAACATATTTTCCAACAAGACAACATCGTCAGGATTTCTTACCTTTTGCACAACAGCCGCGGTAGCAAGCTCAGCTCGTCAGCTTCCAAGAGTTCCAGGCGAGAAAGTCACGCGATGTCTTGGTATTTTAATTCACTTGAATTTCTTCTCGGAATACAAAATGAACTATTGTAATCACCAGCCAAAGAGAGAAGTTTCAGCCTCACAGATCGAAATGGCCATCAAGGCGTTCACTGAACTGAAGGTATTTCTGATCACGAGATCAAGTCACTTCCTTGTGAGAAAAAATGTTAGTTTGTACCCAGACTTTACTCGTCTTTGTAGGACCGTGGCAAGGTGGGCAAAAGCGTGTACGCTAGAGGGGTCTGGCAATGGTCAAGTTTGCAGGCCCGAAAAGCTCGAATCAGCAGCATTCTCACTTTGTTCTTATCAGTATTATCATCATCATCAACATCAACATCGTCATCATCATATTACTTACTTAGACAACCTGCGAAACAGTCGAAATACATGTAGCCTTGCGTCTTCCTCGCGTCTCAGTAGTCAGTGAGTAGCGCTGAGTCTCTGTTGTCAGTTCTAAAAAGCCTGGGTCCACCTCTCTACAGTGGAAACTTTGTTCCTCATTTTTCAAAAACTGAGCGTAAATGGTAGCCTGGGAATACAACTGCCAGGGAACACGGACTAGACAAAACCCTCCGCAAGTAATAACCTAATAACCTTTATTTTAAGATGGTGACACCAATTACTATGAAAAGTATTCTCCCTAGTGGCCCTCTAAAAACAAAATTGATAATAATAAATTACGACAGTCATGAGAAAAAGCTTATTTACAAATAGTAGTTATAATAAAAGATCTTAAAAATTCTAATATTCTCCCTCCCTAGTGGCCCTCTAAAACAAAATTCGCAATTCGTGAAATGAATTCAACGAACAGAAAGGACATATTTTAATATTGCATAGATTAGGGTTTGGTTTCTGTTTGTCCTTTTCCTTTTATCTATCACCAGGTAGCGAAACGTAACTCAGTAAACCTCTGCTAGCAGGCGATTACGTTAGCCTGCGAGCAAGTTCTCCTAATATAATTGGGCGAGCGAAGTTAGTCGCGCGAGAACGCGCAAGCGAGTGGCAGTGCTTTGATGCAGTGGAAAGCTGTTGCGAAAGCAATAAATAAATAAATAAATTCTACGCTCCCTCGGCTGTCTAAACATGTCAGGCGGTTGTCACTTTTCTAATCTTCGGCACGTTTGCGGTGACAGTTTTCACGCTTTGCGGTGTCCCGGGGTTTCCCGGGTGGAAATGAGAATTTATGGGAAATCATTGCAAGCTCTCCTTTCTCTTCCCCGCTCTCCGCTTTCGCGTCTCCTCTCGCGTGCCTCTCGCACGTCTACTTTTCACGATATCCCCCAAATGGAAAGCTTGCTCGCAGGCTAAGACTACGTCTGTGACACGGGCCAATTGCCAGGTTTTCTGCCCTTTGGGCCTCAGAATAAGGTGATGGGAGGGGCTCCCCTGGATCCGCCACTGTGTTTGTGAGCAGTCAGCTAGGAACTGTGCTACTATCGGGCCCGAAAAGTTTCCGGGCCTTTCGGGAAACGGGGCCCTGATCACAGATCCTAGCAATCAACACCCAGTCTAATTGGTTGCCTTGCGGAAAGGTTGGGAAAGAGCGCCGAGAAACGGAAAGACTTAGGCACACTTAACCTGAGAAAACAGGCAACATCTCAGGACGTCACCACTGGTTTCCCCGTGGAATGACGTCTTAGGAACGACTGCAAAAATTCCAAGCAGATGACGTTTTAAGTGTCACTACCCAGATCTGGGTAGTGCTTCTGACCTGTCGCACCGCGAGGAAAATTTGCTTCAACCAATCAGAAGCACTTCCCAGATCTGGGTAGTGACGCGTCATCAGAATGGAATTTCTGCGTTTGTCCCTCAGACGTCATTTCGTGGCGGGGAAACCAGTTGTGACGTTGCGAAATATGTCGCCTATTTTCTAAGCCAAATGTATACTAGGCTGCATTTAAAAAAACTTCTTGGCACAGACTAGCGTGTTTCTTTATTTCAAAGCTAATAGTGATTATTTTGTTCTTTTCTTTCTCTTTTCATTTTGGGACTTTTTCACTGCCATAGTTGCTTTGATAGCATTGTTAATGAATTCCATCTCGGCAAAATTGTCCTCCTCATCCAGACTGTTTATATCAGAGTTTTCAGTTTTGCTCTTTTTGCTTCCAGATTTCTTCTTCTTCTTCTTTTTCTTGGGCTCTCCTCCAGTGTTTATATTATCACTGTCATCGCCCTGAATGAAGCAACAAGCGTACAGATTAACCACTCGTAGTCTTTTGCGCGTTACAGTGAGGAAGAATTCTAACGAGTTACTCGTCCTAACGAAGGAAGAGTACCGGTGATTCACTTCAATAGTAACTTACACAACTTCAGGCCTTGACTGAAATTTTGTAAGGTCATCGACATAAGAATGTGAATTACATTTTGCATGCATTCCGAGGTAAAAAAACTAGCTCCCAAACGTATGAAATCAAGTGAGAACTTTACAAGGCGCGCTAGTCGTGAACAATGCCGCATAGCATGTTTGGACCTCAACAACACGGAGCTTAGGTAACCACGACGAAAACAACGACGGCAACAACAACAAAAGAATTGGTTTTATGTGCAAAACAACAGCTCTGCACGTACACCACGCTTTTAAGTACATTTTTTTACGTCCACTGCACGACCACGAAGTGAAAACCCCTAATGCGATGTTTATGGAGGACGTGAATGTACGACAACGAATTTTCCCCTTTTTTTTAAACCGGATAAAGTCCTTAAGAATTCAACTACAGGAAAAATCGCCTACATTTGACAAATTGAACGGGTCTAAATAGACGCGCCCCCGGGAAAGTTTGAAACGACGCAAATTCATTTTTTATAGCAACGTTTTCACTGCCATCGTCATTGCTTAAGCTTCCTTAGAGTATTCCAGGCAAACACAAACATCTTTTTACTGATCTCAAAAGTACAAGGTAAAGTATACTAAGAGATAACGAAAGGTGCGCAATTAGATATTACCTCGCCTGAATCATGAGCGTAATTTCCACCAGCAGGGAAGCCTAAGGCGGCCATTTCTGGGGCAAGTTGTGCGGCAAACGTATTTTCTGTTGCGGGTTTGGCTCTCTTGGAAGACACTGGAAGTTCGTCTCTCTCTTCGAAAATCTCCTCGAGTAGTTTTCTTTTCCTTTCAACTTTCTGCTCCCTTTCATGCCAAGTCTTGTCCTTTCTTTTAAAGTGCTCAACGCCGCAATTTCTTAACACAAATTTGCCGTAAAAGTTGTCTTTCAGCTGATGTTCGTTGTCAGCTAGTTCACGGGTAATCGCTTCCTTGAATTTCACTTCCGCCTGTCTCCAGCATGTTTCAACCACACGACTGCCTTGTTTCTCGCAGGCAAGCTTTAAAAAGACCCCCTGAAAAAAGGCAATCACGGTAGATGTATATAGTCAAATAAACCAGTTAGAAGGTTGTTTACCCCGAAGGTCGATTCGCCCCACGTCATTTCGCCCGGACGTAAGTCGATTTGCCCGATATGTTTTTGTCGTTCTTTGGCCAAAAAACGAATAAGCGTAAAAAGACAGTGACTGCACATGTGGAATCCAACCTCAATAAAAAAAGCCATATCTGACAAGTATGTTCACCGTGTTTTGGAGTGTTTTATCTCCTCGGGCTAATCGACTTAAGCCGGGGCGAGACGCCATCGGGCGATGCGACTATCGGGCGAAACGACGGGAATTCTGTTAAAATGCGAAATGCTTATAAACAAGGAAGCCAAAGAGAAGACATCACAAGCTCGACCAAAGAGACAAAGAACTTGATTTATTTTTCAAAGACAGGGAAGACGCTTGAATTGTTTGGTATAGATTTTCTTTTTCAACATGACAAAAAACAGCAAGCATAAGTTACCCTGGGTGCCAGAGACTTTTCATGCGCGGTTTCCGGTTTCGGTCAAGTCGTTATGACTAAGCCGTTATAGTGACCCGCACGAAAAGCGAAGTTTTTTCTCGCGACTTCGCCGCACGTGACTTAACCTGCGATCAAGTGTCCTTCTTCCCTCTATGTTTGGGAGACGAGGGGAAAAGGACGCGTTCTTTTTTTTTCCCTTTCCCCGAAAATAAAAAACGCCTGGTCGCAGGTTACTCGTGATTTCGGTCTTCGGCCGCAGATGTGTCGGGCTGTGGCCGACACCGACGCATCAAAGTACCCCTCTGTTACCCAGGGAAGGCATAAGTTGAAGTTACCTGTAACTTTTGAATAAGTATGTTCTTGTCATCAGACGGTACAGATCTGCTCTTTAGAAACGCCTCAACCGCATGGGAGCCCATAGGATCATTAGCAAGGATCAAGACTTCTTCCAGACTCAGGGAGAGCAAACTCTTGACCAACTTGGATGGCTTTTGAAAGTCAAACAAGACTTTCAATAACATGGCTCCATGGTAATTCACAGATTTCAGTTTGCCACTGGCAGTCGGCTTTTGCTTAAAATGAACAATAGATCAGCTGTGATTGAAGAGAGGGTTTAAAATTTATGTCTATTCAGTTAATATTTTTTAGGATTTTTATGAAGACACAATTATTAATTTTTTTTCTCTGTAGCACAAAACGGTATTGGCGCCACGAGCGACGTGATTGTTGCCTACAAATGTTATTACTAAAAACGTTATTTCAAAATAGTTGAAGACCTTACAACTGAAAAAGTCGCCACTGTGTTCATTTTTCTCCTCACCATGTCAGTGTCCACTGTGACTTCAGAAAGATGATTTTGTGCTGTAATTGTTTATCTGTCACCGTTAACTTGGCGTCCTACTATGTCCTCAACCACCCACCCCTTCGCCCGCTCTTTGAGGACTTCTACAACTCGGGTTGAAAAAAGAAAAACTTGGCTGGCTATCCCCCCGCTGACCATGGTCTTGTCTTGTCCCATCAAAACGGTAACCGCTAATTTGGATGTTCTAACAAAAATTATGAAATACCACAAGAAATGTAACAGTCCTATAAAACAGGGAATAGCAACCAAACTGAGGGAAAACCGCATGTTAAACTAACTGAAAAGTTGCGAAAATACCGTCAAATTCCGAAAATAAGCCCCCGGACTTTTATTTTTCCAAGGCCCTTTTTGAGGGGCTTATTTTTGGAGGGGCTTACATTCGAAGGGGCTTATCTATGGAAGGAAATTTGCGTTTCAAAATCGATTGGGCTAGCCTTATAGTTGGAGGTAAACTTACCGTTTTTGCCTTGTTTTACTTTGTATTTGAGGGCAATTTTCCAAGTACAAGCCCCCAGGGGGCTTATATTTGGAGGGGCGATTTAACGGAGGGTTTTTTGCGTTACCGGTTGGGGGGGCTTATACATGGAGGGGCTTATTTTCGGAATTGTACGGTAAGATGATGGATAATAAAAAGGTATTCATCGTGTTTCATTCTTTGATTCCTAGCTTACCTCTGAAGTGTTTCTGCTTTCATCACCATCTTCTTTTCCATTTTCTTTTGTTCCAAAGAAAATATCGTAGGTTGTTAATGATGATATCAGAACAACAGCGCTCAATTGCTCATCTTTTTCTTGACAGTGGAAGGCCTGCAACAGAGCTTTTAAGATCTTCTTCTGTTTTACTGAAAAACGGACTGCAGTCTCTGCCATTCTCACCACAACACCCATATGCCCCTGAGCAAGGAGATCTTCTAAATAAGGGAGTAACTCTGCAATTATTTGCTTTGCCTAAAATGAAGAACAGACAAAAATTAGTTCAAACAAAAAAAATTGATTATATTTTATAATGGAAGTACATATTACATATGTTTTTCAATGATAAACATCTGATCCTAAAATTCCAAGCCTGCAAAAACAGCCGTTTCTCCTCGCTCCTTGCCACTAGGGTTGTTTTGCCAGGAGGGAGGAGAGATGGCTATTTCACAGGTTATAAAATTCCTAACTGAATTGGAATCTGAAAATGATAGTGTATATTCAGGGGAGAAAAATGAGGTATTCACCCAGAGAAAACCCCCCAAAGTAGCTCCTAGAACAATGAGCATTAGGACTCGAATTAAGCCTTCAATGCACTTTAATCATATTTAAAAATGCGATAATACCTGCAGACCATCTTCTGTTTTCAAACAATTTGGAGTGGATGCATAGCTTTGCAAAGCCTTTGGGATTAACCAGCTTCCTGTCATTGTCAAGTCATTACACTTGCACAACAAAACATAATAGGGCTTGGATAATCATGCCTTGGGATATCCTAATTTCAAAAAAGTTATTTTTAGAAGCTATGTGGAAATGGGACAGTTTTACCAGATCAAAGTCCCTCCATATCATCCCTCCATTTAGGCCACCATTTTTTAATTTCTTGACTCTGCCTTGCCTTGGTGCACTGAATCATGCAAGCAAGTGTTCTGAAAGTCAACCAGTTCAACAGAAACTGTTTCCACGTGATCCACTAAGTTTCTAAAAAATAACTTTTTTGTAATTAAAATGTCCCATCCAACACCCTTAGACTCACTCTCTGGCCTATTATGAACTCTTGACTTGTGCTGCTATAGTAAGCGGGTGGGGGGAGGGAGTCAGTTGATTAATTTGCCATAAAATCAATGTTATGACCCACTCGCTTGTCAAACTTCATAATTTATGTCCGTGAAAGTGTTAACAACCTACATGTAATTTTTCTCTAGCACTAGCCATGAGATGCTGCACAATAAAGTTAGCAATGGGGTGCTGGGCCAGCTGAGGCAGGTGTGGACTGAAGTACGTCTCGAAAATCTCCTGCCAAAGGTCAGGTGTGATCACATGTAGAATCTTTTCAATCATGTGACTGCTGATCTCATTGGAAAGGAGAACAGGAACTCTGTAGTCACTGAAAATAAAAGAAATGGAAGTGAGACTACATGCATCACGGAATAATTCATTGACTTTTTCCCACAAATTCAGCAGAGCGGAGTATTTACAGTTAAACCCTTCCTAACAGAAGAGACCAATGTCAAAATTTGACAAAAAAAATGCTGAAAAATCAACATGATGGTATTGGGTAAAATTACAGCTGAATAAGTTTCATTCAAATGGTAACACCATGGGGTTTCATCTACAAATTTTATTTCCGAGGTCCTGTTAATTTGAAACACACCATATATCCAAGCACTTTATAAGTACACTAAACATTTCACAATACTGCATGATGAAACCTGCCCCCCTGCCTCCCCACTAGCTACAACTCTGTGAATGTTCTTCACAGTTTCACTGAACAATTCTAAATCTTAACCCTAATAAAAAACATTCCTCTTTCTTACATGTAGGTGTTAAGAATGTCAGGAGTGTATTGAGAATTTGGGGCCAACATACTGGATATAAAGGTCGCAGAAATAACTGCTTCACTAAATTTTAGTCTTAATTAATGGCAAAGAATCTAATGTTTACAAAAATTAATGCAACTAATTAAATTAACGAGAATTCTTGAATATTGTGTTTAATTTCAAGAAGCGATAATTTCCTTTAGTGAGGTACGCAGTATGACACACTATGTACATGTACAGTGTACCTTTTATCCTTTGTATTTTGATGATCGTCATCAGTGTTTGGTTTTCTTGTATCCGTTTTGTTCTTAAGCATATCAATTTGTGACATGACTGCCTTACACAGCTTCATACATAATGACTGATCCTTCATATGAAGGACTAACAACAATGTCTGCAACAGAGGGTTGCTAATAGGGTGAAGAACCAACTTCTGCAGATCCATCTTGATAATACCCTTGGTAAACTGTTTCAAAATGGGGTAAAAACTGTCTGGAACAGCAATGGTCTCCATGGGTTTGATAGTGTCACTTCCAAAGGCATTTCCCACTGGAAAATAGAATGAAAACACAGCTAAACCACTGACTGATGGAATGGCAGATACACTTCTCTGAATTTTAATTTTGGAAGATGTTCCTGTAGTATTACATAGTCTGACAACAGGTGTTCCAGTTAGGGGAGGCAAGGAAAGTGGATTGTGGGAAAGTTGGGGTAAGGAAAGGAGCTGCAATGAATGAATGATTAAAAGAAACATTTTTATGGTTAGACCTCTAGCAGTGACTGAATATGTGGTATCTGGTCACTTCGTTTCATGGTGAGATCATTCCAAGATAGATAGTTCCACTTGATATGCAGCTCTTTCCACAATGTAATCAGAAATTTTCATGAGTCTTTAAGCCACGAGCAGAAACAAGAGCATTAATCATGTGTATACCTTGTTCTTTAAGCCAAGAAGCCCAAAAAGGCGCTTCACATACAGTTTTACACTGAAACTGTGGAAAGATCTGACTATAAAATGGAACCATCTGGCTTGGAACAATCTGACCATGGAACTATGTGACTGTAAACCATATATGCTCTCCCCTTCCATCCTTGTGGTTTCTCCCCTTCTCCCTTTATCATCCGCTAGCCAGACAGCCTGTTCATAGGCTGGTACGGCAGGACATTATAAACAATTTTCTTCGCATTACCTTGATTTAGCTTGATAAATGGCTTTTTCGCATCTGAATGACTATCTCTTTCCCTACTTTGTCGAGACGCTCGGCTACGAACAACATTGTCTGAAACTTTTACTCCACCAAGCACTTCAATAGCTGCTCGAACAACATGGCTTCCATAAATATGGTTCACAAGTTCGGAAAGATTTTCTTTGAAGGAGTCACAGAGATCCAAAAACAACTGCTCTGCACCTTTCAAGTCTTTAAATTCCTGTGCAACTTCCCTTATTTTACTGCGTTCCGATCTTATCGTTTTCGGTATGACACAAATCAGAGTTTGTAAGACATGGCTGCCGAATTTATCCATCGCAAGTTTACAGAAATGATCCTCCACGTTTTGCAAGACCTTACGGATTTGGGTATCGCTGAAATAAATGATAAGTTTTTCTAAAGTTCTACTTATCAGTTGATCGCAGAAGAGTTTGATTTCGTTGTTCTCTATTTGCGTAAAGACGTTTTCAATGAACAGTTTTCGACCCTCCTCGTCGTCAAAATCGTCATCTTTGATTACATCATCCACTCTTTTGAAGTAACCAAGAGTTTGCTCATCAAGCGCCGATGTTACTTTGCCTTCTTTCTTATCTTTTTTTCTTGTCATCCTAGTTCCCTAACTCTTTCAAATCCTCAAAATGAAATAAAACTGAGAAATCTCGCTACCACGACCGCCATATTGAAACACGTGAAAGCTCAGTATCCTGGCCTTTTTTTCAATTGAGGTACATTCTGTAGGTAGATGGGTAGGGAGGGTAGGGATAACGACGATGTTCTTTGTTTGTTGTTAACCCTTCACATTTAACAAAGTCTTCTAGAAAATATTGTGGTGTTCAGGTAGCTTTTGATTTTTCATACATTTGTAAAAATATTCAAGCGACGGTCATTTAACCAAGGCAAACTATTTTAAAAATGACTTCTACCCCACCCGCCTGACTGGAAAAGATCACATTAGTTCCAGTCTCTTGACTCATCAAAACAAAGTCCTTCGATCATCGTTCCGGCGGTTCCCGCGTGGGTCCAGGCATTTGTACAGCTGCATCGATCAAGTTCTGCTAGAGAATAAGAGCAACATTTCACAGCTATGGGTGAAGCAAAATGATGCCCTGGAGCCTTCTGTTTTTGCTCATAACAACGGAAGTTTCCTCGGCCGCTGAAAAGTGTTTCAAAGACAATTTTACAGGTGGGTCAAATAATGCACTAGCTGGCATTAGCAAGCAGCCTAAGTTACATGTACATGTAAGCTACGATGCAAATGTCTTAGTCGGTGTAGGTCGGGAACTTTACGTTATTTTTTCGATTGTTGTGACCTTGTGCTTTGTTTGTGCGTACGTTAAACCCAGTGAACGTTTTAAATCGAGCTTTAAGGCTAAGGGAAAATGGCCATTTTCTGAGCTTTTTAATATCCACTGCACAAAATAATCACACCTGCAACTTTGTATTCATACCTGTCATATCTGTAATTCAATACCGACAGCAGACAGGCACTGCATACATAAGACGTGCTACATGTTTACTCAAGATCCATTAAAGAATCTAAATGCAAATGTGGATCAACGAAGGAGACGTGAAATCCACCCTGTAATGCACTTGCCATAAAAATGTAAAATACAATGGAAACTGTTCAATTCAATACAGGTCATTTTAGTACAAACTGAATTCACTTTGCACCCTGAGCTGCCTGAATTATTATTATTCTTATATTACATTTTTTTTTTGGGGGGGGGGAGGGGGTTATCGATACAATTAACCCTTTCACTGCCAAATGTGGCCAAAGGCAAATTTCGACCAAATTTCCAAATTTCATTGTCTAAAATTTTGACAAACAAATAGTGTCATGTGAAAGTACAGGCAGAGAGTTTTCATTTGAATGGTCATATTGTAAGATTTTGTCCGCAAACTCAAAAGTTAGAGTTACCTCGCAAAACTCTATCAAACACTCTGGCAGTGAAAAGGTTAAGTAACCTCCTTTGGTAAATCTACATTTTAAATACATGTAAATTTTTTGTTACATTATTGAACAAATGATTATTTAACAATTATTCCTCTCGCCCTCATGGCCTCTAAGTCAATAGGCCATTTGGCCTTCGGCCTTATGGGCTATTGACTCAGAGGCCATGAGGGTGAGAGGAATAATTATTGTTTTAGTAAAATCTAACTAGTTAGTCAAAAATATCGAGAGTAAAAAAATTTTAGCTAGTTAAAGCTAGACTTTAATCTTTTTTGCTGCCAAAAAGCCCGCGCATATAGCCTAGTAGTAGCTTAACCAATCAGAACGTAGCATTGATAATAGACTACTAGTTAGATTTTACTAATTATATTTGTTACATTATTCTCTATTCTGGTGACATTTCTTATAAGACGTTAGTGAGACCACCGCTTGAATATTGTAGTGCAATACGTGTAATATATGGGACCTTTATGAGAACGGTGACATTTTGTCTTTTGAGAAACTGAAACGGAAAGCGGCATGCTTTTTTACAGGTGAATACAATAGGGAATCAGGTGTAACAAACGTGCTTAGTACCAACGGATGGCAGGTGTTTTTCTGTAAATTAAATTGCTAGTGTATCATCTTACGTACTTTTTTCTGTGATAAAGCACCATTACTATAGCTATTTGTATGCTTCAAATTAAACTTGAATGTTACATTTTTTCTAGGACATAGTGCAAAGCGTCACTTCAAGCTCTATAGTGATTCTATTACTTTGGTACCCTTAAAACTCAGCTACAGTAGACGTGCCTCTCAACAGATCTCAACTCATGTGCTGCGTTTACTGTTAGAGGAAGTCCTTGGATATGAAGATATTATACTTGTACCTGATGACTCAGGACTGTCAGTGAAGAAAGTTGTTCAAAAGCTTACAGGATGCTCAAGCCACAAGTATATATTTTTACATCAAATTTGTATCTTAGTTACTAGGAAAAAGTTTTTATTCCATACAAAGCAGTGACCCACCCCTCTACCTCTTTAATAATATGGTACCCTTTTCTTAATATTGAATCTCAAGAGACCATTATCATTATATAAATATACATTAACCCCTACTTTATTTTTTGATAGATCTATCAAAACGTATGTTGGTAGTTTTGATTACAGCTGAATTAATTATTCTTTCTTCTCTTGACTTGTTCAGCTGTCACGTAAGCAGCATTCCAGAAGTTATGATCAATACGGAAGTGTGGGTGCCATCTGATTATCAATACTACAACTGGGTAGACAGTCAGTTGGTAGACAAGGCTGGAATCATCTCTCCACATGGAAGGTGAGATGCAAAACTGGACCAAGGATAACATTTAGGAGAAGGTTGTAAGACAAAACCAAAATCTGTCTCCCTGAGGGTTTCAAAACAATGTCCTTTCAGAATACCAGTGGGTACCGTAACGTCTTGAGCCTAGAAGAACCTTTGTTGGTGAATTGGGTTCATCATGCATGCAGTACCCTACGTACACTAGGATCAATAAGTGTTGAGTGCATGAGGTGTGTGTGTGTGTGTGGGAGGGGGAGGGGGGAGGGATTAAGGGAAAAGGAGGGGGATCAGGGAGAAAGGAGACTGCAGTTTCTCCCTTTCCTTTTTCCCTTTTGCATTTCCCCCCTCCCTCTCCCCATTTGTGCCTGCCATGATGTAGACTGTGAAAGACAATACGTTAAGCAAAGCATTTTAATCAAATTTGTACCCCTTCACACTTGCAGATTTGGGTGGTATATACCAACAGAACTTGAGGAACAACTCTGGAATGATAGCAGAATCATAGCAGATGATTGGAGGGCATTAACATTGCAGACTGTTTTAGGACACTTATTGCACAATGCTTCAACGCTTATTTCTCAAGTGAATATGTCAAATCATAAAGAATCTTGTGAAAATGTTGTTGGCTGTAGAAATGGCTGGTATTATGGTCCCAAGTGCCACGATGGTGATAACACACTGCACTGTGCAGTTCTTTTCGCTGATTTTCCAGGTCTATCTTTGCTTTACTTTATGTGCGAATTGCCCTTTATGCTACATTTTTTGCCTCTCTTCCTCTGCTAGAGTTGAAATTTATTATTAATGTTTTCTGAAATATGCTGGTTTTTGATTGCTGTGTTTTGATCGTTCTACCGAAGTCCTGTGCTTTGATTGGTTATACATCTTACCCTGTGAGATCTAACCTAGTGTCTTTAGCTACAATTATGGACAATATGATCACTGAGACTTAAAAGAAGTAATAGTCTTACAAACAGAATTCCCAGTGTTGGAATGTGCTAATCTGGAAATAATAATTAGTTGTATGTCAAGAGGAAACTCACCCTGCAAGCAGAGGAACTTTAATCTTTTTAGATACACTGTGTGAAGGTTCTCTGCCACAGGTTAGAGTGTGGAAACATGAACTCTGCTATTAAAGAATTTAATAATTATGTTTCCATTCATAACAACAATTTTCTAGACTACTTTTGCAAAAAATAAAATATAATAATGTAAATAGTGTAAAAAAAAAAAAAAAACCGGTTCTGTTTTTAGGCCTGCGTCTTCTAAATAAGTGTACTTCATGAATGTATTTAAACATACATTTTGTGAGAGTCATTCACCCTTGTGGTTTGAAGGACCCATACTACCTTCAAGCTTGATGTCACCTGGAGTATTTTTATATTTCCTGCTTGTTTCCTTCTTTTCAGGGCTTTACGTGCACTTGAAGACTTTATCTGATGAGGGCATTTTTGAATAGTCAAATTTAGATAGCATATTAAATAACATTTTAAAAGGATAGCATCTCAGTAATTTGTTGTGAAAACTTATTTTGATCGTAGACCATTACGGACATGTGATCAGCCAACAGATCAGTAGCCTTGGTTTGAATATCTCAGTAGCGTGGTTAGGCTCCAAATTAAGTCATGTTCTCAATGGAATTGAAGCAACACCATACTTGCTATTAAACTGGCAGCCAAATACTGCACCCAGAACAAAGATGACAAGAATACATTTTCCCCCTTGCAGGTAGGAAGGGAAATTTTAAAGATACTTCTTAGCAAGGCTATCAAAATTGTAAAAGAAAAAATGAAAACAAACATTTTCCACTAGATATTCATCTTCAGGACCTTTCAGCCTAATCTTAACTTATTGTTTAATAGTAAACTTAAACATTACACCGTTGGTCTTGCTTTTTTATCTCCTGAATTCATATATTTATTATATTCCTGTCAGTGCTGGTGTATCCTTGACCAAGGCTTTGGAGTCTCCGCAGGATAATTATTACAACTGCGATTTTCCACCAAGTCACCTTATGAAAATGGCCTGGAGAAAAATCCAAGAAAATGCACCAGATGTTTACTTCTTGTTGTCAAAACTGTATTTTGATAAAGAAACACTTAACAATCTACTTCAGAAGCACATTGAAGGTGGTGGTAATTTAACAAGCCAAGAAATTGCTTGCAATTGGTTACAGCAGTCCAGAGATATGTGGTTGCCGTGGTTACCCACTGGTAGCCTAAGTAAAGTCCCAGTTTATCTGGGAGGGATGTTCCCCTTGTCAGAGAGTGAGGATGTTGTCTGGAGTAGACCTGGAATCTTGCAAGGTATGGTATTTTTTTTCCACAGACTACAGTAAGACTGCAGTTTTCCATTCTCTTTACTCCTAATGCATTTAAGAATTAACCCTTTAAGTGCCAATAGTGACCAACAACAATTTTCTCCTAACAATATCCATACACTGTCAAGAGATAAAGTTATGAGAGTTAATAAAATGATCACCATAGAGAAAATGCTTTGATCTTTTATCAAATTCTCTCAACTAATTGTTAAAGGAGATGTATGGACATCAGTTTAGAGAATTTGTATGTGGATATTGGGGCTTAAAGGGTTAACAACCGAGACAGCCATATCAGTGCAAGTAGTCTGTGGTCTGTTGGTATGTGCATGCCCATCGCATGATTCAGTGGTGTGTTCAGTTTCCTTTGTGCAGCGTTTAAAAATTAATTCCTGCCATGAAGTTTCTTTCAACCAGTTTCTTCCATCCTGTTGTTCTTTCCCCATGGATGTTTTTTGTTTTTCAGTAGGAACGTTGCCTGCTTTTTTTTTTTCTAATAAAATCCTATGAAGCATTTAAATGGTGTCACAGTATAGGTGTAGGATTTTGTCCAAATTTTTGTGACAAATTATCCCACCATGTTGGCTATGAGTGAAATGGTTTTGTCCAAGATGTGTAGTGCTTGCCCATTAACATGGTTTTATTTTTGTTGAAAAACAGGTGCTCTGATGGCTTTAGAGAGAATCAACCAGGATGACAGGATCCTTACAAATTACAGTTTGGAACTTCTCATAGAAGACACCCAGTGCAAAACTTCTCTTGTTCTTAATGCATTCATTGATTTTATGTCCCGATCACACAACAAGTCAATAGCAGGTATCATCGGACCTGCTTGTTCTGTTCAAACTGAGATAATCGCTGAAACTGCACCTCTGTACAACACCATTGTCATGGGCTATAGTGTCGAAGGTGTGGCTTTAGCAGATCGTGAAAAATTCCCCATGTTTTTCAGAACATCTCCAAGTTATGCTGAATTTAAGTATGCCTATGCAACTGTATTTGAATACTTTGAATGGAAGCAATATGCTTCACTGACCGATACAAACTATGTTTCTTCAACTGCTACTGCAACTCATCAGTATTTAGAAAGCATGGGGATAAGCTTGGTATATTCGAGACAGATTACAAATCAGGACACTGTGGATATTAAGACATACCTAAGGTCACTGCAAGAGAGCTCTGCAAAGATTATTATTGCAACTCTTTTCGAAGGACTTGCTAGAGCTGTGGTGTGTGAAGCTTATAAACAGGTAATTAACTGCACAACGGTACTTTGAAATTTGCCTGATAGATTGTCACATAAGGCCCAGTTCATACATTGTGCTTGTGCTGTGCTAAGCTCTTTTCTAATTGGGTTCAACAGATGCATGTTAGAAGCACGTAGTATCAAATCAGCAGTGAAGAAGAAAAAATTATGTACACATATCCGACAACACATTTCCAAAATTTATGAATTTAGTTTGACACAAATCATTGCCGCGCCAGAGTGATGTAGTACGGCAGACCTTGTTGATCTTAAGTGCTTTGCTGAACTAAATTCAAAACTTTAATTCTGACCTCCTGCTTCTGCCCTACCTTATTAGATAAATAGCTTGATGAATGAACTGGGCCTAATTTGTTCTGTTATCTTTTCACTGTCTTTTTTGGTATTAAAACTGTGCAATGGGTTTGGTTGATTTTTTATGAAGTGACCAAGTTATATTTTATACTTGGTATAATTCTTAGTTTCAAATATCGTGCAGGCATTGATCCTCCGTGTGGTCAAATGTCACTAACTTTTCAAGGTGTGGGTTGAGCGTCAGCATTGGCATCACCTCCTTTTTCCTCAAACAAGAATTATTCCTTTTTTTTTATCTCTCTCCAGCAAGGTGTAGAAATGGCTACTGGCACAGAACTTGCTTGTGTAACCCCATGATGGACTAGTATCATATCCATAGGAAATTAGCTATACTTTTGACCACAGCAGGATTAGCTCAGTCAGTAGAGTGTTTGACTGCAGAGTAGGAGGTCACAGGTTCAATTCCTGGTGTCAGACCAATAATCAGGGTCCTTAAATAGGTACTTCCTTTGCCCTGCAAATGGCTAGACCCTTGCATGGCTCAGATGTCCATGAATAATGGTAGTCCCATCTCCAGAGGGAGACGTAAAATAGTGTCCTCATTTTATTAGTACTTCTGTTTGAAATACATTGACACTCAAAAAAGGGCATTTTTCTGTTTCATGCTGCTGGAACTGAAAAACCACTCTGGTCATGTGTCACTGAATGTATGCCTCATGTGCCCCCTCAAACCTTACCTCAACAGTGTACTGTACCCAAATATAATAAATTGTTATACATCTTTTTACAGGGACTCACTCCACAGAATGGCTATGTGTGGTTTTTGCCATCTTGGCTGGCAGATAGTTGGTGGCATGTTGATGATTACAAGATCCATGGTCACTCAACTGAAGGGATGCTTGATGTACCCTGCTCTACTAGAGACATGCAAGATTTTCTTGACGGAGGTTATTTTTCACTCTCTAATGCTTTTTTTGGCAATGATTTGGATACTATTGTGGGTGGAGGCACTGTGCATCAGTGGAAACAGGAATATGAAGTGAGAGTCAAGAAAGAGGTGATTCTATCCACTTTTGTGTTTTGATTATCACTTCTGAACTGCTGCAACATTACCTATGGATTTATGTCTTGCAGCCTGTGTTCATGCCTGTACCATAAATCACTTTTTCGATTTTGCTAGACAGTCTTTTTCTTCAACACTTGTTAAACTCCTTAAGTTTGAAGTTATAAAATAGTGAATGGTCAGCTGTTGTGTACATATGGTAAAGGCCTGGGAGGTACTCTACAAATGTTTATACGGGGAGGTCCCACCCCTAGGTCCAACCCCTAACCCTTTTATATACCATTTTTCATGAAAAAGGTACCCCTTTCGTATACCTTCTATTGACCAATGGTACTCCTTTCACATACCTTGTTTAGAACTCTACATTCCTTTTAACTACTGTAAGTGAACTGTCTTTTAAATAGGAATCAATCACAAAAACAGAATGTTTTCTAGACTTTTTAAAGCCGTAAAATTCATCTGTTAGCCCTTTTGGGCACTTTGACAGACCCAAATGACAGATTTCCCTTCCCTTTTATATACTTCAACTAGCTAGTGAAATCCCTACCCTTTCATATACCTGAAGCCTGAAAAAGGTACCCCCTTCCTCCTTTCGGGCGGAGCCTGCCTGTATAGCCATCATAGGGAGTACCCCCTCCTGGAGGGGGGGGGGGGTAAGGTGCTTGTTTAGGGTGGGGTATCTGTTCAAGTTAAAACTTGTTTGTTAATAGTGTGTTTGACTTATGAAAGTGGATTGATTTTTGTACCATGAGATATGTCACATTTAAAGTTGTGTTTTCACCAGTTGTCTCAGATGTTTGGTTATGGTTTGTCACCTCTTTAGCTGCTAACCAAAGAAATGATGTCATTAATAATCTTTTAGAACCACACTCCATCAGAATATGCCAGTTTTGTGTATGATGGTGTTTGGGCATATGCAGTTGCCCTGGATAAACTCTTCAGGACATATCCTTTGGGACTGGATACAATAAGAACTAATTACACAGCTCAGTAAGTGCCACATGGTAAATTCTCTCTTTTTTCTTTCAGCTATGTCAATCATTAATGTTTTGTCACCTTAAATTAAACTAGTTTTCCTCACAGCTGTTTTTATTGTCATCAGGCAGCTTTTTCCACTGCATGATGGCACTAAAAATGCAGGCCTAAATGAGCTTTTTGGCTATACATGTATTCACTGTGTGTTAGTTTTTTTTTCTCATGCATGAAATGAAATTTTCTTAAGTTTTAGTACAAGTTAACATGGCAGTTAAAATGTTTATGTACTGTCGAACCTGTATTAAGCGGTCACCCTCGGGGAATGGCTAAGTGACCACTTAATACAGGGTGACGGTCTAATGCAGGTTGCAAGAAATACAGTTGAAAGAACTAGATCTCCAGTGCTGATCAGAACAGACACTTGACCTCAAAAAGAAACATTCATTTTCAGCATTTTAATAGTTTGCGAAAATAAACAAGGAAATCCATATTGTTGTACCTCATGTGTTACATTATTTGAAACTGTATGAACACCATGTGACTGTTTAATACAGGTTAAGACAATAGAAAAAGTCTTGTTGGGACTTCGCAAATGGTGACCGCGACCACTTAATAGTGGTCAAAATTACAGTACATCAGGAGAAGTAATTTTTGGGACTTTGAAAACTGACCGCTTAATAGAGGGTGACTGCTTAATATGGTGTCGCTTAATACAGGTTCGACTGTATGTTCAATCTATTAGGATAACTGTTTGTTACTTTATAGGCTCCTGAAAAACTTCCTCCAAGAGACCAACTTCACTGGCGTGTCTGGTCGTGTTCAGTTTAGAGATGGAGAGAGATACCTACCTACTATTGAGATAAGACAGCACTTCCCTAGCAGGGTGGTGAGAGTAGGCTGTGTGCACCCTAATCTAGATGGTGTGTGTGATAAAAGCAGGAACTGTTTAACAGTGAATGAGACTATCATCCACTGGCCAGCAGGAGGCAGGCCTTCTGATGGTAGATCAGGTAAATTCTGTTACTCTGTTGCATTTGTCTGCTTAAAGTTGGCTTAACCAGGTGCTTTGTCATGTGTAGTTTTTGCTATACCCGTAAACTTGCTGATCATAAATCCAAAACACCTAGATTTGGAGTTTATCTAGTGAATCCACTTGGCGTGGGTATTCTTTATATTCTTTATAATCTGTTTGCTGATTTAGTCAAGTACATTTTTTTATTCCAACCCAACAAACTCTTGGAGCATAAAGGCCAAGGGATACTTGTACAGGGTGCCCAAGTAGCCATGTCTGCACAGGAAGTCCAAATTAATGGATGTAACTTGAACTAGTCATGGTCTTGGTTTTTGAACCTCTGTAAAGTATTTACAAAATTAATGTTTATTTGCTTTCAACCGTAGTTTTCTGTTGAATATGACTGCTTTGCAATTTAATACCTTTGTACAGGGCACCCAAAGTAGCCATGTCTGCACAGGAAGTCCAAACTAATGGATGTAACTTGAGCTAGTCATGGTCTTGGTTTTTGAATCCCTGTAAAGTATTTACAAATTTTTATTTGCTTTCAACAGTAGTTTTCTGATGAATATGACTGCTTTGCAATTTAATATCTTTGTTCTTTGGCAGAGCCTTCTACCCATGAATTGTGTTCTGTAGAGTCATTCAGAGCTGCTCTTGGTATTTCATGCACTGGAGCAATAGCTGCCATCAATGCAATAGGTAATAACTCTCACCCTTTTGCCTGGGACAGGTGTGTTCTTAAACATTAGTTGCTTTCCATATCACTTAAAGTGCAATGCAGGGGAGGCAGAGCTGTCATTAAGGGTCATAACCCGTAACACTTGTTATGACTGTGAGCTCGCATGATGTTATGGGTGATCAAAGTGGAAAGCTTATAGATGACACTGTAAATTTTTGTGAGATGTTACGGGTGAATCTTCATTTGCTACAGCTGTTTCAAAACTTAATGGCAGCCCTGGGCAGGCATTTAAAAGGAAGACGAGAGCAAGAAGGGGATGGGTGGGCAAGATTAGGGTGGGCACACCTTGCCTCACTTCACCTCCGTAGCATGCTCTTCACTTTCTTGTCTCCCAAATTCTTTCTTTCCACCAGGATTTCACTGAAAGCATTGAGAATTTGTTATGTATCCTTAAACAGATGTGCATGAGTGTAAACTGGAGGATACCCTTATGAGCAGCGGTTTCTCCAGGCTAGACACAAGGGCACCCAACGACAATTTTCGGAAAAATATCTGTTCGGAAGACGATTTGAGATCTAGAATTTTCGGAACATTTGTTGTAAAATTTCTTGCTTGCCTGCCTCTCCTAGGATTTTCGGACATCTAAAAAATGGTATAATTGCCTATTTTTAACGGATTTTACCCTAAAAAGGTCACCTAGAATTTTCGGGAGCCTTTTTTCTGGCTAAAATTTCCGAAAAGGTAAGTTTTGATCCCTATAATTTTCGGATCACTTGACTTTCAGCTAGGAAATCCGAACAGACGAAAAATTTTTAGGGGATAAAAATATGCCTATATCTACCGTTTAAATACTAAAATACGTTTAACAATTCTATGTTTAAGTGGTTTTGAACTATATTCTCGTTGGGTGCCCCTGTAGACACTACACTACAAAGGGAGAAACCACCGCTCGCAGGCTAACTAGCGGATAAAATTAATGCGGGTTGATTCATAGCTAAATAAAAGAACAGCTCTTACTTCTTTTTTTGTATTTTACGTGTTATAAAAAAATGTTTAGATTTTATTTGTTTTCATTCTCACAGTTATTGGGTTCTTTCTAATTGTCATCATAACTCTTATTTGGATCTGCATAAAGAGAAGGTAGAGGAAGCTTGTATGTCTCTTTTTATGTCATGAATAGAACGAAAAACATATGTAAACTTCAAAACGGTGGGTTCCTCCTGAATCTGGTGAATATGCTCAAATGACTGCTGTCTTTACCATCCTGTTTGGTGTGTTTCTGTTTCATTCACCCATCTTTCTGCAGTGGTTTCCACTCCATAGATTGAAGAGTCTTTGTATCGCTTACTCAACCCTTTGGCTCAATTGCATGGTGGACAAAAATCAAAATTCAGGAAAAATACAAACGTAAACTACTGAAGACCGAAATTAATAGTACTATGTGAAAGCATTACCAAACAGAGTTCATTTGAATGGTCACACCACGGAACTTGGTCCACACACTCAACAGTTGGAAAGACTGTACAAAACAATTAGAACAATGTGAAAGTTCTGCCGAAGAGTGTTCATTTGAATGGTGCCGCAATGGCATCTCACCCACAAACTTCAGCAGTGAAAACTATTAGCCATTCCGCCCTGTTCCGCGTTGTTCTCATTGTCATTTCATCGTGGCTCACATAAGATCACCAACTTTCTGTTTCCTAGATATGATAGTAAGTATAGGGAAACCCAACAGCGTATGGAGGAGTTAGGCTTGATGGAACACTCGCCAGTTTTACGCTTGGACGAGTGGGAGATCCCCCGCGAGAGCATCGTCCTCAATCGCAAACTTGGTGAAGGAGCTTTTGGTGCGGTGTGCGGCGGTGAAGTGATAGGGATCGGAGGCGACGGAGAATGGGTACCAGTGGCTGTTAAGTCTCTGAAAATTGGTTCTTTACCTGAAGACAAGGTATGTAGTCTTCTGTTCTCCGCGGTCAAACGAGACACATTTGCAAAAGCTAAATTACCGTAAATGATCTAATAAACGCCCGGGGCGTCTATGTAAGTATAGGGGTCCAGGCTGGGGCGTTAAAGAGATAGAAGGCGTTTAAAGGCTGAAGAGACGGAAAGTGACTTCCTTATGCTCCGTCGCCTGTATTTGATTACTTGTGGTATTTATTTCAATGGTGTCCGTTCTTTTTTGTAGCTTGAATTTTTAAGTGAGGCGGAAACTATGAAGGTGTTTGATCACAAAAATATTGTAAAGCTGTTGGGTGTTTGCACCAAGGGAGAGCCTGCCTACGCTGTCATGGAACTAATGATACACGGTATGAAACAGGACAACTGCACGCGTAGCGTAATGATTCTCAAAATTTTCATTTGAATACGTCATTCCATTAGCCTCCCCGCAGACGTCCTTTGAGGTTCGTTCGTCACGCATTCGTTTCTCCCCCACGTGGGGGAACGAACGAACCCCAAAGGGCGTCTGCGGGGAGGCTATTATTCCATTCGCCAACTTGTATAAATAATTTTAACCCCTTTTTTTCTCTTTTTTATCTTTGTTATCCTAATGAGTTTACCGTGTTAAACTAAATATTTATTAGAGCTAGCCTGGGAAAAGAGCCAACATTTGGCGACACCATCACTGGTTTCCCCACAAAATGACGTCTGGGTAGTGCTTCTGATTGGCCGTGCCGCGAGGGAAATTTGCTTCAACCGAACAAAAGCACCACCTAGATCTGGATAGTGATGCGTCATCAGTATAGAATTTCTCCGCTCATTTCTCAGACGTCATTTCGCGGAGAAAAGCAAGTGGTGGCGTCGCTAAATGTCAGCTGTTTTCTCAGTCTATATTAAAATAATATTAGAGCTAGAATAAACTGGTAAAGGGCGATAAAGGCAGAATATAAGACACGAGTTTAATTCATTTTCCATTGTTATTTATTTCCACTAATTTCTTGCATTGCAGGTGATTTGAAAAACTTCCTTTTAGGAAGGCGTCAATTCGCAAACCAAAACTCTAAAGAGGTACCTATGTATAATCTTAGTGTTGAAAAACGTCAAAACTTACCCGACCGTCTAGGTGTTTTAAGCTGTATTTTGACATTCTTAAAATGGTACTTTTGTGTGCTCTTGCCATGTTTTTGAACGCTGCGAGCAGGTGGTTTTTACGCGACTGACAAGCCACGCAAACGACTTTGTAAGTGTTAAAAGCCATGCAAGAAAGAAACCCCTGCTCGCAGGATATGTTTTTGAGGTAGTAGTTCGCCATTTTTGTCTTTGTATAGCGTGTAATGTCTACAGCCATCTTCCCGAGCTCTGCACTGCCCAAAAAGTGCTGTCTTTTCATGACGTCAGTCGTTTATTACTTTTCTATTAGAGACCATTAGATTGTAAGACGAGTACGACAACTAGTACGAGATTTCTCAGTGGTAAGTAGTGCTCGCGCGTGAACCAGCTCATTTTGGCGAGAGAACATGTCGTAGTGGCGGAAGTAAGTTATCAGATGCGATCGGGAGAGGGCTTAACCTCCTCCAATAAAGATAACTAACTTTTTTGGTGAAAAAAAAGTACAATGAAGCATTCCAGAGTGTCTATTTTTTTACACTACGCGAAAAAAAAACTTGGAATCAAATCTCGTTCTCGTCCTCGGATCTAAAAGTCTCTATTATTCGATGGCTGACGTCAATGTTTGGTCCTGTTTAGTCTCACCCATAGCCTTGTGCACTTTATGGACGGTGTAAATAAGGTTACCAGTGAGTAACATCTGGGTGTGTCCCTTCAATGGACAACATCACTTTTAGGGTTGGGATGGGTGTGTAGGAACACTCCGAGATGTATTAATGCTAACAAAACCTGGTTACTAGCTTCTCCCCCTGGTCTTACTAAGGCTCCTATCCAACGTAAGCTTGTTATCTTTCAGGCGGATGATGTTACTCCTACCAAGCTAACTATGATGGCGACAGATATCACAAACGGTCTTGCCTACCTCGCTGAAATGAAGTTTATTCATCGGTATGTATAGATCTTATTTATTCATTGTTTCTTTTATATTTTTCCTAATTATAATAAGCCCCGCTGGCCTCTTAAGGATGTGCGAAATTCAAAATATTTTTTTTTAGTTTAATATGAGACCAATTAAGTTAAAGTTCATTTCTCATTTCTAATCCTTTTCGTCAAATTGAGGCATGGTGCATATTACCATGGGTGCCACAGGGTTTTTGCCCTGCCTAATAGCCTTTGTACGATATATTAGAATTCTAACATGACTCCGAGGCTTTACGGACAAAACTGCTATTTTTTCATGACTCCATTGTCTCGCAATTCCCGGAAGAGACTTGAGCACAAAGAAAACCAAACCAAATAAAGAAAAATGACCAGAAAGCCTCAGAGTCATGTTACAATTTTAATATATCGAACGTAGGCTATTCTTGACGGTTCGCGGCAAGGCCGCGACTGCGAGGCGAGCACAGTTCAGTTACTTCGTCCAAAGTATTTTGCGAACTAGTAAGTGCATAACCATTCATATGAAAATGAGTTTAACTTGCATGTGAATAAAAACTTATTTTCATTGAAAGGTTGGTTTGAAAAAGAGGCTTTTGGTGAACCAGAAATGGTCTATTACCATTACTATAAAATAATACTAAATCTTGTGCCCTGTATGAATAGGATGTATTGAAACGACCCTACAGTACAGTACAGTTAAAATCGTCCAAGACGGTAAACCTGTTACCATGGAGTTGCACTGGCAAAAACATGGTCGACCAGTGCAGCGAAACAACTCTTATTCTGTGTAGATCTCTTTGCCTGTTCAATGGAGACATTTAATAATGACATTTAATTCCTCTGTTTTTCCAAGGATATTATTCATCACTTAACCTAAAAGTAATTTTTATCTTTTGTGTTTTATTAGCGACCTTGCTTTAAGGAATTGTATGGTGGGTTCAGGATATGTGGTTAAACTTGGAGACTTTGGAATGGCACGAGCCATGTATGACTCAGATTACTACAGATTCGGACGGAAAGGTAAAGTGAACATTTTACCTTGTTCTTATTTTATGAGATACCTATCCGATCCTTTCTTGAGTTCTTTTCACAGGTTCGTTAGGTGCTACTTGCTGGACTATGGGGCTGGGTGGAGGCTAGCTGGCGGCGGGGGAGGAAGGAAGTTGTGGGGCTACTGGACCGTTGGGGCTGACAGGGGCTGAAAGGGACTTGTGGCACTGGCGGGGCTGAACAGGTCGATGGGGTTGACAATTATCAAGATCGCTCGAAAAATTGCTCAAACTACTCTATTGCTTTGCGTGTCGTGAGAAATTGCTCAGTCTTTTTGTGCTGAAGTCATGACTTTGTGGTTTTAAACTTTCACAAAATGCTCCTTTGAAGATATGATGTAGAGATCAAACATATTTCATCAGGGAGTGCTAACCATAATTATGAAATGCAGGCATAGCAATAAAACTTAAAAAAAGTTAGCCCCACTTTTTCAAGTTCCAATCCGTGTTCATCCTTGCCATCCGTTGCAAGAGACTACAGAAAACAGTTTCAGTGCCTACTTAAGTCTTAAATAACAAAACTGGACCATTATTTTTGGAATTCAATTGATGCGAAGACACTATTCAGCTTTTTAAAAAGATAGTAAATAGCGTGACATTATAGCTCCTTTAACTTACAGCCATGCTTCCCGTTCGCTGGATGGCACCCGAGTCCCTCGCGGATGGTGTGTTCACGACAAAATCTGACGTGTGGAGCCTGGGCGTTACATTGTGGGAGTTGGCGACATTTGGTAGCTTTCCTTACCAGGGCCTTTCCAACGGAGAGGTAGTGGAAAGTGTGAGACTGGGGCGAAGCATAGATAAACCTCGAGGATGCACCAATGAACTGTAAGTTTCATGCCTTCACTATTTTTTGGATAGATAAATTTGCCAATGATGCCAAAAGTAAAATCACATTATTTACTAGGTTGGTCTTTATTTTCATCTAAATGTTTCATAGAGTATGATCATACACTCACATAAAGAAACAGTGAGAGATCAACTCAGCACGTATGAAACTAATCACTCTAATAACTGTATTTCAAATCACGGTAATAGAGATGAGATGGTGAATTTTAAGCCTGGTGAATACATGAGAAAGATGATTTTTCAGTCCGTGCCACAGGCGGCTCGGAAGAAAAAATCCAAGTACACCCCGTAAGAGTCGAACTTATGACCTTCTAGTTACTAGTCAAGATGTATCAGACTGAATAACATCTTTCTCGTGTGTTTTAAAATTTGGAATTTCTTGAAATGCCCTTACTCGTAGTGAGCAGCATTTTGAGAATTTTATTCCTTTCATGATCTTTGACATTCTCTGCTTTAATTTTAGAAACACATTACTGACAGAGTGCTGGAGAAAAGACCCGGATCATCGACCCGAACCGGTTAAAATCCTGGAGTTACTCAGCGCTCATCCAGTGATGGTGACCGCTTGTTTGGACTCGCCGATGTCCAGCGTAGTCCGGGATGAGGAGGACTGTGTACGACCCGATAACATTAGAAAGGGAAGTGTAAGGACGTGGCGGGGTACCCCCTCCCCCTCCCCCACCGCAAAGCGCTCTCGTACCATTACCCAGCTTACTCAGAATCAGATAAAAGTTTTGATGCCTCATTCAGAAAACGGCGGTGCTGTCGCTGGTGCTGTTTAAAGGGGCTATGTTACGAGGATATCGCTGTTTGAGGTCAATTCTGCGCTGAAGTCAGTACTTTGTGCCTTTACCCATACACAAAATGCTCTTGTAGAGTTGTTAAGGGAGAACTAACTATAATAACATTTTTGGTGATTTTTGAAGGCGTGAAAACGTTGGCCCAACTTCTTCACGTTTCAATCCATGTCCATCCATGCCATCCGTTGCAACAGACGACAGGAAATAGTTTCAGTGCCTAAGTGTAGTCTAAAATAGCAAAACTGTGTCATTATTTTTGAAATTCAATTGATGCGAAAGACGATTTAGCCCCTTTAAGGGTCACCTTTAAATCCATGTTATTGTTTTCGTTAAGGTAGCTCACTACAGCTTTCAGTATTTTTTAGCACTTGCGCAATTATAGAATTGTGAAAATGGGGGTGAATGTTTGGCTATTCATAAGATCTTTAATCCGTCTATTGCTGGCTCGGTAAAGGGGACCTGGGAACGAGGTTTTAACCGTGAAGTAAGGCGTAATTGAATGTTCTTTGACGTTAACAAAAAAAAAGTACTGAGAGGAACCAATGCCCCATTTGTTTTGAAAAATCCTTAATGTGGTTCAATATTCTTTACATGACTTTTGCCTGTACGTAACAGTCAAGGGGGAACTCTGTTCGAATTTGTCGCTGTATAAAATATTTATTTTTGTCGCTTTTATAAAGTGTATATATTTAATGATGTTCAATCACCGTCAAGATAATTTATAGGCAACTAATCTTATCTTGTATTGCGTATGTTTGGGATTAATTATTTATTTAAAACCTATAAACCCAGTAGGTTGTAAACAAATATTTATTATCTTTTCTGTAAAATGAAAGCTTCAATGGAATGTGAAATTGTTTTTAACTCGTCTTCAATATGAAGAAAATTCTGTACATTTTGAAACCTCAGAAGAAGCAAGCAAAACTGAGCTTGTAACTCATCGTGTAGATTGTGGTTACAACTTCTAATCTGGTTAATACCCTAACTTGTGACCGTTAAAAAAAAATAGTCAGCGAGGATTACGTTCTAGTGGTCGACCCTACACGTTCGGTGTGAAGTATCAGTCTGTGAATAGAATTGTGCGGCATGATTACGGAAATAATGTATTGGAATAAAGCTACTGAGAATACCTTCTTTGCACTTCTGAGTATTATGCAGAAAAGGGTGACTAACTTTTAAGTCCGTTTATGGGATCGAAGGTGTGATCATTCAGATAGAACCTCTCCAGCAGTACGTTTATGTGGTACAGTTTGTTTTGTACGTGGTTCTAACTTCTGAGTCTGTGATTGAAATCCTATGGTGTGATCATACAAAAGAAACTTCTTCAACAGTACTTTAACGTGGCAGAATTTATTTATCTTTGGTTTGTGTATAAAATCGTAAAGTTTGACCAATCAATTGAAAAGGTCAGTTCTGGAGAGGTGGTTATAATTTTTAAATCCGGACCATTGTACTCAGTTATCCTGTTATTCTTTCTCGCGGTCCCGTTTTTTCATATTTTACAAATATTGCTGTTTTTTTTTTCAGTATTTTACAAATTTGTGTATTTCTGTTGGTGACGTGGCTATTGCTCTTTGTTACGTCATCATCAAAAGTACCGTTTCCTGTTTAAGCATCATGGTCCTGTGTAAGGTTACTGTTGTAAAACCCAAATAAACCCGTTTGATCTTGCATGTGTAGTGCAGCTTGAGAACGCGAAGTTCCCGCTTCTTTTGCACAACTCGACCCGAGTGGACGTGGTTGCGCATCACAATCGGTACCCAAGCATCTTAAATCAACGTCTTGTACCGAGACCGCATCGTTGCTGTGTTCAGCTCCACTGTCTTCTGCATCTGCCTGACTACATTCATCGCAGGAATCGATTTCAAGAATTGTGCCAATCTCGTCCAGATTGTTCTCAGTTGAATCAACTTTTCGACACGAAAGTTCGAACTCCCGTATGACAGAATCGTGCACAGGTATCCCACAGGCATCCTGTATGATAGAATCGTACACAGGCATCCCACTTTTATTGACTCCGCCACTCATCGAGCGCTTAAATGGCACCGGATTTTCCAGCGTTTTTCGTCTTATACCAGGCCTCAGCTTGTCGTACCCAGGCTTAAGAATTAGAACATCGCATGGTCCATCGTCAGCCTCATTTTCATATCGAGGTTGGAAAAACAAATATTCGAGGGGATTTGCGAACGGTCTTCCAAGTTGGTTAATATTTTCATACGGTGAGTTGCGAAATTTTCGTAGCAGTCGCGATGGACTGTCTCTTGGGGGAATTCTCGCGTAGAAAGGCAATGTTATGAGTGGGTTTTCATACATTCCTGCTTGTCCATAACAGTTTTTCTCTATATTTTGTCCAACCCTGATTCCGCTGATGTGAATTGTTGCATAAGGAGTTATGTCATGTTCGTCTGGATCTTTTAATTTGCGACCCCCTGAAGGCAAAAGAAGACAAAATAATAATTAGCTATGTACCTTGTCGGCAGTCTATTAGGTTTGTGGTCGCATATCTAAACACTGCGTTTTCTAGGACTGTCATGGTGCAGAGGGCTTATAAACTGTCTATTCTCATTTCTGGGAACCATTACATCTCAGTAAAGCCTCATGTTAGAATAGGCCAGGAAGTCTTCCTGAAGTCGTCCCCGGAAGCAGTGTCCTCGCACTCTTTGGTTAGCGGGTAGGATCTCCTGGCGACCAGCAACCACGCCCAAGGACTCCGAGTTTCAGATGGCCTTGCTGAAGAGCTTTCCTTAACACAAATGGGCTGATTAAAGAAGCATCACTTGGAATATCAATCTATTTGAAAGATTTCTAAGCCATAACTTTCGGCTGTTAAACAGGTTGATTCTTTCTTTTCTCTACCTTGCACATGATTCTCCTCTAGTTGCAAAAAATATATGCTGCTTCCCAGTGGATGTGGAATTTTTTTATGTGTTGCAGCAAGTCGGGTGTCTGTGATTGGATGTACCATTGGACAACGGCGGCTACGAGAAGTTGTGAAAGGGCCAGTCTGCTCAGGAAGTGTTGAAGCACTTAACAGTGTGACAAGAGAAGTGTGCAGCAGGGCTTTTAATATTTTAACTCAATTAACACTTTTATTATGTACTGCTTAGCCACTCACTGTGTCTCCTAAACAGCATGACCCCCAAAACCACTGCCACGAACAGAAGAACTGATCCAGTGGCTGAAACAATGATGATCTCGGTCAAGGTCAGTCCTAGAACGAAATATGAAAAAAGGGAATAACTTAGAGGTTTATGAGAAACTTTGAAATATCTGCAAAACTGGGGCGCAAGACTTTGAGAGGATAGGGGATGGTTAATAAGCTCGTGTTTCGGGATTAAATTAGATTATTCGACCAATTAACAAAACAGCACTGTCATCAAGATTTGTGGCAATTTCTCGATTTCCTACGATAAGTGTTTAAAAGATCAAAGAAATCTCGATTTAATTTGTGGGATCTTCATGAAATTATCAAGTTAACTATCTTTGGAGGAAAACAGAATAACTTTAGAAAACCACTGTCGCAAAATCTTATTCGGTAGCAGGTTAGAACGCAAGCCGCGCAAGCAACCATACAATTCAGTCACGTTTTCGAATCTATCCCTAACCCGTTTAAATGCATGGTTTTAACAGAGTTGTGAGCTAAGGAGAAAATGACTATCTACACTCACCTAAATAAGTTGGAGACATTTCCTGTCTTGTTCTGTCTTCCCGAGCAATCCCTAGAATACAAATTGAAGTCGCCAATACCAATCAGTAAGTTATCAGCCACGGATCTTTCTCACCAGAAAGATAAACCCCAGGAAAGACACAAATTACATATTTTCTCTGCAGCTCAGATGTATTTTTAGGGCAACCGATAATTGGGTTAAGTAAAAGATCTAATCAATGGAATGTGCAAAGAGAGGATAACGGGTTATCCTCTTAGCTTTGGAATGGGATTAAGGCCCTAAGATGAAAGTGCAAGAAAAAGCATTTTCTAGACTGTCAGCTGCTGGCGGTATCGGTACTAAAACCGCCCCCATTTCTCTCGACTTGTGCGCAAGAATGTCTGTGAGAACAACCCTTATAAGTCTATGCTAAGAAATACGGAATATAATGTTGTACTGGCCCACGTTCCAAAAACAGAATATTATAAAGGGTCTTTCTCATACAGAGGACGAATGCTGTGGAATTCATTACCAAATGATATAAAAACGTCCGAATCTAAAGCTATCTTTAAAAGAAAACTGGCTAGTAGGCAGGCAAACTGTTGACTACATTTTACTATATTTTATTATTTGTACATATTTTTAGTGTAGTTGTACAGTATTTACTTCTGTTTTTATACGGCTTTCATGTAAAGAAGTTATGTAACTTATGAAATTACCGTATTCAAATAAAAGTGAATCAATCAATCAATCAAGAGGGAATTCTGTTGCCNATAAAAGCGTCCGAATCTAAAGCTATCTTTAAAAGAAAACTGGCTAGTAGGCAGGCAAACTGTTGACTACATTTTACTATATTTTATTATTTGTACATATTTTTAGTGTAGTTGTACAGTATTTACTTCTGTTTTTATACGGCTTTCATGTAAAAAAGTTATGTAACTTATGAAATTACCGTATTCAAATAAAAGTGAATCAATCAATCAATCAAGAGGGAATTCTGTTGCCCGCAGACACCTTTTCTGGACATAAAAATTTGGTCTTACTAACGATGTAGCAGTACACAAATCAGAAAGATAGATTTCAATCGTTGACATTATAATGAAAGAAATTTGCACTTCGAGTAGTCTGTGTTTTTCCTCCTACCTGAACAGTTGTGAACATTACAAGGAACTGGATCGGTGAGCGGACCGACAGTGGAGCAATTTTTCCCGCCAAAACGCTGTCTGGTGCATTCGCGAGTTCGTTTTCTTATACCTCCTCCACAAGATACTGAACATGCGCTGAATGCACTCCAAGCTGATAGCTTTGCATCTTCTAAAACAATTCCAAGACGAAGAAAAATGTTTATAGACTAAGTTTAGTTTTCTTTTCTGATACTTAACGGTTCGCTGGAATAACCGTTTTCTTCACTTCAATGCAGACTCGTACCCAGTCGCTATTTATGTGTTTTGGGGGTGAGAGAAGATTGGGGGTTAGCTATTTTCCTTTCGTACCTTCCCATAAGACCTCGCTATCCAGGGGGTAAGTATATCGACTGGTTCGTTATCGAAGAACTGGGCTCTAGTGACATCTCGTGGACAGATTTGGTTGATCTATATGGTGTGAGTCGTAAGCCCACAAGCCACACCCCGGGCGTTTAAAAAAGATAACCCAAATATAAGACAATTACATTCGTCAATGTTCATCAAGTCTATCGTAGTAGTATAGGGCGCATCAGTTACTCGAAAAGAACACGAATACATAGAGGATATTACATGGCCTCGCGGAGATACGCAATTTCTCTTCGAGTGTTGAAAAATATTTCACGAGTGAACGCAGCGAACGAGTGAAATATTTTTTTCAACACGAGAAGAGAAATTTCGTATCTCCAAGCGACCATGTAATGTTCTATTTATTATATAAACACCAATGAAAGGCCAAACCATTTTACTTAAAAAGCTTTTTTGGTCTGAAAGGTGCGGTTTATTATGAAGAAATAGCAATGGTGATATTTTCACATGTGAAGATAACATGTTATTTTCACATATGAAGATATCAAGTTTTCCCGCGAAAGCAAACTTGGTATTTCATTGGTGTTTATATAATAAATTGGATTATTTAACATTTTCTCCGTCTCCCACCTTGTTTGTTTTCATGGAAACTTACCTGGTGAGCAAACTGGGACATTGCAGTACTCCCAGCGCACTGAGGGGTTTGTAGTATAGCACCAGGGCCCTAGAGGTGCTTGACCACCCGGGTTTCGGCATGCACCGCCAGCATTTTCTAGTTCGGGGAATTTGTTGGGTGTTCTGTGGTGGCGATGAGGACACTGGGAAGACCATGGTTGACACGTGTGACCTGACTGGGTCACAGATATGTTTCCACGGTATGATTGGCCGTTACCAAAGGAACACGAGTCTGTTGAACAATAGAAAAATAAAATCAGACTGTCATCTTACGTCCGGTAAGAAACCCTTCTTTGATGTCTTTAACTTTTTTTCTGATGTATTGATCTAATATGCGGTCCCCATCCACGTAAAAATCATCGCTGTTGTAATGTCTTTCCCTATGACTATGGACTATCGCCGATAATTAATGAAATTAGTGGTGGTTATCAAAATATTCTGCTGATTTCAGGATCTTTTTGGAGTCATATGAAGTTCCTAAGGATAATACTTTTATTACCTCAGTTGAGGCACACAAATTTTCGTGTTTCCTTACGTAAGGCAGGTTGACATAAAGAAAAATGACATTTCATTCTGAAATTCCTAAAACACGTCGTTCAGATCATAGAGGCACATGGTTGTTCATTAAAAAAAAAACTCACACAAACATTAAAAACAAAGCAAGCTGAAGTGGCTCGGACTTACCGCTTTCTTCTTCCCTCGATTTATTCTCTGAAGTAAGAAAATAAATAAAAATAATCAATTTTAGTTGTACTGCAGCTGTGCACGGTAGAATAGCGACTCCACCAGAAGCCCTCCCTCGGGTATGGTTTTCATAACTCAACCCTCATGACTTTTCCAAGCCCCACCACTCCATGTTCCCATTGGTTAAAATCAACAGAAAGCCATCTGTTTTTTTCCACATGCTTAGCGTTGAACTTACTGATCATACCTTTAAACTCTTGGGGAAAATAACACTCCGGAATAGTACCGCCGTCTCTTTTAGGTAGGATGGTGCAGTTTATCAAGTCAAAATAACCATAATCAGACCGTCCCTGGGACATCTTGTTTATTTCACGTGCTCTTGGGTACTCTACTCTGCAATGCTGCTGAACCATAATTTCGCAGGCTTCTCTGCAGACCGGTCGCGGGCGGATCCGCGAAGAAGTGTTGTCGCATCTTTGAAAGTAATGGTTGCAGTAAATAAGCTCAACAGCCCGGAGGCATTTATCAGACATATCGTCTTTAGCAAGTAAATAAGCCCTTGCGAACTCGAAATTTGCCAGTAGTTTTTCCATTCTTTCTTGCTTTGATTCTGGACCATAGATAAGGTGGTCCCCTAGGAGATCGGAACAGATACCACTCCCACTGTAGATGTAAGGATGACACTCTGTAGTCAGTGTGGGTGGGAGGGGGTGGGCTGGCACGCACGAGTTGCTGTTGAAGAACAAATGTAGTTACTAGAAGTGATATAAAAATAGTAACTTACTGACACATACTCTCACACTACCTTAAAAGAGGACGGTACGTAGTTAAATCGACCCCAACCTCACCTTGCTCTGAGGGGACGAGTTGGATAGAAACCTGGAAACGAGGTTGACATTGCCCCTGTTGTTTTGAGCGACGCATGTCAACCGGAAGTGTACTTTTGCATTCTTGGGAAGTAGTGTTTACCACATTTTCTGGAAAAATCATATCTATAGGAGTAAAGACCCACAATCACAGCAATACAAATTTGGCAGTTTCAAGGCATATTAAAAAGCGGAAGGCCTCGCTTCCGGTTGACACGCGTTGCCCAGAATGAGTTTATTTTGTGTAAGCTCCGTAAACATAGTAATGAGATAAGCAAGGCGTTGGTCGCCTAAGTAATTGCAACACTATGCTCAGGTTAGCCATGAGTACTTTTGGAGAAGAGGCAGAAAATCTTGCGCCCCGTTGTTAGTCATTCCGAACTAGAACCAAATAAGTGGGACGGAAAGCAACTTCCGATTAATTTCAAGCGTTTAATAGGCCCAAGAATAACTTTGGTAATATTTACATATCCCAAGGGCTAGACAGTGTCCCATTATTCTCTCTAGAAGGCATCGTGGTCTCAGTTTGCACGATGTTTCCCGCGCTTATCGCCGGCCTCTGCATTAAGTTGCTTTGCAAGCTCGGATTGGCTCATTAGCGTGTCTGCAAAGCTTTTGATTGGCCGAGTAATACATTTGGTTTGGGCTTTAATCCCTTCACTCTTTTCACTCGAGTGAAAATGTTTTTCACAGAAGATAAGTTCCCTAAATTCCTTGATTGTTGTTTTGTTTATTTTCACCATTTGTTCCGTTTGTCTAACTCTAAAAATTATTTCTACCACTTTCTAGGCTAAGTAAGCCCACGCAGGAGCCCATGGCCCATGCTGAGCCGTTAGGAAATATTTTAACCCGAATTACTCGGGCACCACTCACCTCGGTTTGTTTGTTTCCGTAAAAATGCCGTTCCCGTGGGTTTCTGAGTAAATAAAAGAAACAAGATTAGTAATAAATTGAATGTAATCTCTACATTAAAGACATAAGTAGTAGCTTTTTGAAACCTTTTGCGTTGCTAAGAGTAAGTTTTAAACTAATCACATTTTCATTGTCTTCACAAAATAATCACATTACGACAATTACGTACACATAATTGAATACAATCGTATTAGGAAGTCGAAAAGGGCCTAGAAAATTTGAGAAACTAATTTTCTTTTGTCCGCAGGCCAGACGTAATAGACGCCTTTTTTATAAATATAACTTTTATAATTTATTTCGAAAACACTGCCATTCTGATGGAGCTCAACGATGCCGTTAGCTTTTTGGATTGTTTTCCGATAGGCCAGTTTATTAAATAAATCATTGGATTTTAGTTAAATGACCTTCGAATGAGAGCAGAATGAAAAACGGAAAGACCTACCAGCAGCTAGAATATTGCTAAAAATATATTGTCAGCAGGTTTCAGATTTCGTGGTAAAAGATACAATACGTATTTGACGACAAAAATCTCAAATGAAAATGGTTTTTGCAGACGCTGTCTGCTGCTCGCCGACCTTTAACTAGTCAAAGGGAAAGATTTAACTTCGGTTTGTTTTTGTGGAACAATAATTATGACAGGAATGTAATAGGAAGTAAGAGTTGTCGACGAGGCGATGAATTTTGGGAGTATTAAAAGTTAATTTGAAATCCTCCAAAAGAACCAAATTTCCGCATGGAAACACTTCAATCCTAACTGAGAGAGAGTGTGGATTGAAACACTTAAATTTTGGAAGCGACACATTTCAGCTGACATTTGTAGTTGTTACGATCCTCAGCCTTCATTTGTGGTTTATTTAACAAACGAACAAGGAAGGTGAATGGTTGTCAAGAATAACGAACAAAACCCGGGTTTTTTCAAATGAAAAAAGACCCGTCTCTTTCGTTGTTATATTACATATTCTTCATTCAGTATAACTTAAACGCAGTGTGGTTTCTTTTATATGGAGATTTCTTGCGCACAACCCTACGGCGTTACTTTCATAAAAATATTGGCTTTCCGTTCTAAACACCCTAAATGAGACGAAAATCTGCAATTTAGGACCCTCAGCGAGACAACCAGCCGTTCCTTTCATGGAGTTTCCCCTGGATATATAGCGGTCAATTCTATGTGGTGTAAAGAACAGGAGTGGTTGAAGTATTAATTTAAACAAACGCCTCCCTGATGATGACTGTGTGAAGGTTTGTTAAGGTCACTTTTAAAAAAAGATCTAATATTCGGGATGCAAACTTAATTGCCAGTTAATATTAGTTTTGGTTCTTTCAGTTACCTTTCATAGGTTTTTTGTCATTCCATTCAGTAAAAAGTAAACGTGAGCAATAAAACACAAAAACTTATACCAGTGGTTAGCTGATATAGCTTGACTGAAAAATGTTAAAAAAACATGTGGAATTCTTCTCATTTTCATTTTTTCCTGCTTCCTTCCTCAGCGAACCCACAAGGTAATTATAATTCCATACAAGTTTAATTTTCAGCTAATTCAATGTTATGAGAATAAACCACTTTACTTCAAAGGGCGAACTGCTTGCTAGATTTCCTGACTTCTTCAAATTCGACGGAACAAATAGGAATTTTCCTTTACATTCACCGTTTTTCTTGTCAAAATTTTCTTTTAATAATTCCCATGCTGTTCATAATGGTCGATTTCGCAAAAAATAAAAAAAATACGTAATTGACTAAAAAATAAGCCAAAGGTAAAAATAATGTAAAATTATATGACGATTATTTAGCTCAGATTTCGACCAAAATTGTCTGCCTTCTTTTTAATTGGAAAATTAATTACTTAATTACAGTAAATTGATGAAACACTGCATCTTTAGAACGCGTTTTCAACGTAAGAGAATTACACGTGTGAGCAAAAGAACGAGCCATTGTTAACGACAAGACTCCACAGGACTACCATGATTGATCATGATTGGAAACGTTGCTTTTGAAGAGGATTTCTACAACTTAGGGCCACTGCTCGTGTTAGACCACTAATTCAACAGAATATAATAAGCCTATCCATTTGTTATTGTAATCTTTTCTATAAAAACATTTAACAAGATTTACAAGATAAAGATGGTTTGTCTCCGTAAATTTTGTGCGGGGGAGGTAGATGGAGCGATATCTTCTTGAGGACATATTTTTCTGAATCTTTGAGTTAAAATTGGCAAATTTGTCGGTGAAGTATTATCTATTTCTCTATTTATGCAGTTGCAGCACAGTTTCAGGTCAGTTTCATCACTCAAAGAACGTTAAAAAACATTTCTTTTTGTATCTTATCTCATAGCCTTCTTGTGTTCTTCCGAAACTCGCACAAACCCCCGAAACCGATCTCCCCCGTTTCTTAAAGTCACCAAGAGATACAGTTTCCTTTGCCGACTATACGGCGAACCGTTAACTGACAAGTTCGATCAGTAACAAAGAAAATTGTTTTGAGTTGTAGTTTTGTATGTAACGAAACAAGAACTACTATTACAGCTTTTTGGTAGCCGTATTTTGGGACAAAGTTATAAAACTTACCGAGTCACTGGTTTGTGGTTAAGGTTATGGACTATACGCGGCTTATGAGCAATTATATAATACCAGCTTACCTATTTCAAGGACATTGTTTTCGGAAGCTCCCGACGGTACAACCAATGTTATAATCAAACATAAGAAAATCTGCAAGCCTCCGAATCGTTGCAAAGCCATTTACTGCGTGTAGACCCTAGCTACGAGAAGATACGTACGATGGAGACCTTTCAGAGTTTTGCTTAAACTTGACACAGCGGGTCGTATTGCATGACCCTATAGCCTCACACCCCTTCCGTCGCGGTTTCCGTAATACAGATAATCGTCTCTCGATTCTTAAATCTCCTTGATTTTTTAATTACGGAAACAGAGACTGTTTTGTTTCCTTATTGGGCGAAGTCTCTCAAATAACAAAACAATGTGTCATCAAAATTTAAAAATGAAAAGCGGTTCCATATGCTTAGATTCGTGGCTTCGCTAGTGGTAAAACCTTTCTCGCCAAACCAAAGCAGTAAAAACTACGAAGGCGAATATTACAGTTTTCCCGTACAAAAATACTTTTATTTGATCGGTCTG
The DNA here is from genome assembly GCA_942486025.1 of Porites evermanni. Taxonomy (NCBI): domain Eukaryota; kingdom Metazoa; phylum Cnidaria; class Anthozoa; order Scleractinia; family Poritidae; genus Porites; species Porites evermanni. The sequence goes on along the minus strand of CALNXI010001152.1, from coordinate 92,933 downwards.
CTTTATGTAACTTCTGATAAAAGTGGTTTTTATGTATCTGACTGCGAGCCAGCGTTTCATGATCAATAAAACCCCAGGCATTTTGCCTTTTTTTGTCATGTCACGCTCTAAATTTTTAACAGAACTGAAACCCCGGGGAGGGGGGTACTGCCATATATGGGCTATATAGGTATGTGCCGCTGTGAGTTTACTCTAGGATAGGGTATATGAATTAGAGCGTTTGGGTCTAGAATAGGCCGGGTATCATTTTTCAGGTAACTGATCAATTGGTTGAAGATTTTATCTAGACTAGGGAAGCAGCTACTCTAGGATAGGAGGGATTTGGGGAGTTTACTCTAGTATAGGGTAGCAAAATTTAGCTGAACTAGCTCTGGTATAGGTTAAGGGTTCCAGGGTCCCAGCGGCACATCCACACCCAGAAATTCCTAAAGTACCCCCCCAGGACTGAAACGTACTTGCTAGAGAGTTTCTCTATGCCGTTTGAATTCGGAAGGACCTCAGAAGACCTTCTAACAGCTGAAGTTTCAAAACGTTTCTTACAGATAATCAGCGGTCAGTTAAACTGCTATCTCTTCGTCCTGGTAGTTCATTTAAAAGACATCAAAAATTTTCTCACGCTTAGCATGAAGTCATCATTCCCTCTTTCTATGTCCCTTTATATCATATCAAATTCCCTTTTTACCGCTCATCGGAGAAACAGCAACGCCTTTCTATAGACACAACATGGGAACATAATAAGCTGACAGTTGATCTGTTCTCTTAGATGTACTGTCAAATCCCGTTGATGGGGACACTGAGGGGCCATAAGGCCATCCCCCCCCCCTTTTTTTCGTTTAGCGTTGAATGCGTTTCCTGATGTTGGGTGGGTCGGTCGGATTGAAAAAAAAAACCTAAAAAAATCACAAGGAGTCTCTGAATAGGATGCCCTGGTATTCAAGGATGACGTTGAAAGTTAACATTCACATATTTGGGTTAACAAAATGCACAATATACTGTAAAAATTGTTCCTGTTTTTCTCTATGCTGTTAGTATGCTCATTTTTCAAATTAAAAGAATTATTTCAAGAGAAAAATGGTTTAACTAAGTCGTTACTTTTTTTTTTGAAAATGCCGAAAATTTGGGTCGGTCGGACGACGCTAAAGGGAGAAAAAAAAGAGGATAGCCGAAAAAGAATCCGTATAAACAGGGTGTCCGTAAAGCGAGGTTTGACTGTAATTTGGAACAGAAGTAACGCTGATTGTATATGTGGAGTCGGAATCCGACTGATTGGGTTTTACCGTGTGGCACGAAATTTTTGCGGGTTCTAATTTTTGCGATTTTTGCGATTTTTCCAGCGATCCGCAAAAATACGTTCCCGCAAATAAAAATAACCGCAAACATTTTTCCCGCAAATATTTACTCGAGAGTAAATATTCTTTTACTTAAATTCGCTACACAAAAATACAGTAGTAAGAAAGCGTTTCGTGTCTGGTCAAGTTCAACTTGTCTCTTTCGTTCAGAGACAAAGCAGTAATCGTACACAATGAAATACTTGTTTTACGTAGGGTACGCATACCGTAATTTGTTTGAAAACATGTATTTCTATTGCTCGTACCCAATAAAAACGAAAATATTATCAATGCTGGGTACTTGGTACTTTCTGAAAATCGCAAAAATTAATTCCCAGCAAGAAAACCAATCTCTCCTAATCGCAAAAATTAGTTGCCGCAAAACACAAAAAATCGTCAATCCGCAAAAATAAACTCCCGCAAAAAATTTC
>CALNXI010001152.1:69960-90808 GCA_942486025.1 Porites evermanni | reverse complement strand
TGTATTGGTAGTTTTGTGAAGAGTTAAAGAAGAAGACAGATGAAGGAAGAAAAAAGAATAAGGAAATAGAGAAGTGGAGGAGATTGGGGGGTGGGAGGGGGGGGTGGGGGGTGTGGCGGTGGTGGGGGGGGGGGGGGGGGGGGGTGGGAGAGGGTAGGTAGTACTAGGACCAGGTTTGATTCCGTTTGCCCAATGATTAGATTGGGAACTCAAAATCCTTAACAGTAAAATTACATAAAGCAACAGCTAATAAAGCATCAGCTTTTCACTGGCGTATGATGATTTTGACATTAAAAGCTGGATTAAGATCTTGTAGTCTCTAATAATCTAATTTGCCAGAGGCTAAAATTTCGAAATGATCCCACTTGATATTATGTCCGGTGGCATTGACTTGGTGAGCAATAGCTGATGAGTGGTCATTTTTAGTTAGGGTCTTGAAGTGTTCAAGTTTTCCGGCTGTTTTAACCTTGGCTACAATTTGAAACATAGGACACTGAGCTGGTGTTGCACTGCTTCTTACCTGTCAATAGTTTTCCGACATTGTCCAGCAAGTTACGTTCACCGCAAATCTCACACTATACTTAGGGAGGATATCATAGACAGTATAGAAAGCAATAGCTGCGCGTAGAATAGCCTGCGAAGCGCAGACGTATTCTCTCTATGCGAAAAATAATTGCTAGTTTATGTACTTTAAAAATTTTTCGGAATTTTGGCCGGTCGGTGAGGTAGTGTTAGTGATAAGGGCGCGATAAGGAGACGAAAGGTCCGGGTTCGTTCCTGGGTTGCGGTTTTCTTTCTTTTAAATAGAAAAACTCTCAATAACAGGTCAAAACGTTTTTCCAAGTGTCTTAAAAATGGCAGCAGCCGTTTACAAAAGGGACAACTGCTGGATGCCTGGCTGTAGTTCCTGCTAATAAAACAAACCCGTACCCAGGGCCCGGAGTTGTAAAAGGGAGGCGCAGGATATCTAGCCTTGCGTAGCAAGCGTTTCTGTTTGGTTTCGGAGGAAAAAAAAGACCGTGGAAAGGGAATTTCGGTTTTGACCTAGGCTCGATTACCAGCCGCTGTTCGAGAAAATAATCCCGCGCTCATCCTCCCGAAGGATGAAATAGGATCAAAGACCAGACCCGGGAGACGGCGGAAATCGAGCCTAGTTTTGACCACTTGCGCCATTTTTCGCGCGGTCTTTGACTCTTGTTCGTCATTCTTTGCTCCTAAACCGCACAGAAACGCGTGCTACGCAAGCTACAGGATATCAATCCTTCTTTCCTCTCATCGACGGGTCAATGTTTATTGATGAACAATCACAGTGTTTTTTTTTTTGCAAGCTGAAACCTCTCGGTTTTCCCAGCGTGTTCTCTCAACCTCGCCCTCATGAGTTCCCGTCTTCCAGTCAGTGTGCAGAGCGTCGTCACCAACGACATATAAACTAACATCTATTTAGGTCAGGTACTAATCCCTTTTTTGACAGGTGTGGGTGGAGGTTATGCCTAGCTCCCCTGCTAGCAGAGTCGCTTCGATCTTTCCTAGATCTTCTAACAAGGTAGGTAATGACTTGCTCATTGCGGTTTTAAGAAAATAAACAACAACAACAACAACATTCTTGAATTTCAAAGGCACGTTTTGACAGGTTCTTCCGCCATCGTCTTTAACAAGAGTCATACAATCAGAATCAAACTATTGTAGTTTCAACTGCATGCAACAAAGACACATGGGAATGCTTCCGCCCTTATCATTTAAACTATACAAGAAAAATTTTCAATGTGACAGGGAAAATACAAAGTTGAAATTAAAAAGTTATTACAACAATTGTATTAATTATTGTAAACTACGCGAAGATTAATTCAAGGTACCGACGTGATTCACAAGTTGATTCAACTTTTGATTTAAAGGAGTTAAAGTACTCTAAAATACTGTAAGAACTACAGCCGTCAACATTCTACTAATATTTAAGGTTCTCCCAAAGCGCTTTGCCTCCTCGAAAAACATTGAAATTTTCAAGAAACAAAATTAAATTTTTTTTCTCCGGGACCATCATTAAGTGTTAAATAGTAACGCTCAACACTTTAAAACTAAGAATTAATCAAAATTAAGAAATGAAAAGTGGTTCTTACTTTTCGGTCTGTGGATGAAATGGTGAAAATTCATTTAAATTTAATCTCTCCAGCGAATCTTCACTTCGTACTATTAATTCAGTATGTAGTTCTAGCTTTTTTAAGTCTGTGGACGAAAACCCCTATGGTGTAACCATTCAAAATCTCTTCGGCATGGTACTGTTAATTTTAAAACATGAAGTCGGTTTTATTTTTTCGAATTTGTGGGCGAAGTCTTATAGTGTGACTATTCTATCTGGCCATCTTTTCACATGATAGACTTTTTGTTTCTGCAACTAAAATTTAATTTTTAAGCCTCAGTCTTGTGAATGAGAGTAAAAAGTGGCAGGTCTTCAGTTTTCTTTTCTTACGCAATTTCTTCTGCCCAACGAACATTCTCGTTTATTTTGCCTCAAGTTAATCTGTGAAGAAAAAGAAAAAACAAAAGTGATCCTAAAGAGAAATGTAAAACCAGAAAATAATTGAGAGTAGAGCATTATTTTTATTTGGGAGTATAGAGAGTTAAAGTGACGACCCCCCTGTCTTTAACTGATTCATTACAATTTACTTTCAATTCATCACTAATTACAATAGCCAATGAATATGATATGCTCAGTCCACAATGAAACGGGAGCCGTGCGATATGCAGACGATACACATCATGTTCTTTTCGATACTTTGAGAAGACCTGTAATGACTTATTAGATAAAATTTAATCAACCGCTGTGTCTGTGATTTTTTGGCCGTAATTTCTGATTCAGATCCTATTGGAACAAGTACAATTTTCAGCTATTTTTACTCTTTTTTTAAACTCATGTTCAAGACGACTACGTGCGACACAAATCATGAACTACGTTGATTTATAAACGAACCTTTGTTTTCTTTTTGCGATCCACATTTATCGACACGGCAGTATTCCCATCGTACTGTGCTATTGGTTGTGTAGCACCAAGGGCCGTGAGGGGCCTGGCCACCAGGATTCCGGCATGCATTGTCAACTTTTTTTAGTTCAGGAAAGGTTTTTGGTGTTCTGTAGTGCCGGTGAGGACACTGGGAAGACCAGCGTTGACACTTATAACCTGATTGGGTGACAGATACATTTCCACGGTATGACTGCCCGTCACCATAGAAACACGTTTCTGCAAGAGTTCATTGATCAATTGAGATTTCTGGACAACTGACCACCCACCCCTCCCCTAAGTCACAATATTACCCTAAGTGAGAAGTAAGTGTTAAAGTCAACACTATAACACTTACTTCTCACTTAGTGAAAAATTGTGACTTAGGGGAGGGGTGGGTGGTCAGTTAATGATCCTAGTTCATGTATATAAACACGTGGTTTATAATTTTAAGCTTCGGTAAAACGGGCAGCAAAAAGGTGCAACTTGTTTTGCAACATTGCTACAAAACGAGTGAAAAGCGATGATGCGGGTTTCACCACTCACGTTCAAACCTGTTAAAAAACAACCTGCTTTTTGTTGGTGGTAAAACGTGCAATATCGCTATTCAACTCGTCGCAGCAAGGTTGCAAGGTAAGTTACAGTTTTTTGTGGCCCGTTTTTCCGTACCTTTAGCTCGACAAATATTATCATTCATTCAAAAATCCTTTGATAATTCATAAAGATAAAACAAAAGAAATTAATGTTAAATGAGTGTCTTTAAATCTGATAAAGACACGGCTAAACTTTACGTCCAATTTTTTCTTAGACCAAAATAACCTCAAATCTAAATGTTAGTGCAAGAATGAGTTGATCTATATCAGAGATTTTGAGGCCGTTCAAAAAACGAGCAGGAGTGTATTATCAGGTCTAAAAACTGTCGGCTTAGCCCCGAGTTAATGTTTTAAAACCTTATAATAGACTCCTACTCGTTTTTAAACAGTACAGCATAAATGTTCTCTTGTTGGAAAATAAAATAGTCTTTAAAATCCATCGCCCTCTGAGAGCTCGCTTGAGCGGTTATTATAAATTCTCGTTTAGTAAGATTTTCACTATAAACTCGAATGAACATCAAATGTGTAGACAACGTCGTATTTTGTTACCTGTAGTAGGAGGAGAGTCCGCCTTATCTGAAATAAATAACAAATGTTGAGCAAAAAACGGTCAGAAAAAAGCAAAAGCTAGAAAAAAAAGATGTCTTGAAAAATGAGAGCTTCACGAAATAGATTGAAGACATGTGACGTCACGTAGTAAACTCCGGCCATGTTGGTGTAAATCTGAGTCACGTGATCAGCTATTGACATTATGCAAACTGTCATCCCCAGTGTTCTACCAGTTTGTGTGAAGTTAGTTCTCGTCGTTTCTTAGTTTGTAGTCCGGTTCTCAAAATAGCCCCTCAACAACCTTGCGGCCGTTGCGGTTGTCTGACTACAATAAAAAAGGTCTTTCTGATGAGGAACAAGTCAATTATTCTTCTAGATGATGAATTATACTGTCGGAACCAAGGTTTTGCTTAACACCACCTGTGTCTGCAGTTTGCTGTGCTGCCGATAATTCCTGAGGGCTTGTTAAGCTAGGCCATAGGGAGCTTAAGCAACGACGACGGGGACAGCAACAAGAACGGCAAAAAAGCAATCGGCTTAGATTGGCAAAAAACAACTTTGCTCTCGTATCGCGCTTTTTTGTACATTTCTTTGCGTCAATGCACGACTATGACGTGAAACTTCCCAATTTTCACGGTTTTTGGGCGGACGTGGACACAAGACAAAGACTTTCTTTTTCTTTTCCTGAACTTTGATTCAGTCCTTCTAGAACTCAATTCCAGAAACGTCTGCCAACATTTGACGAACTAAACGAGATGGAATAAGTGCGATAAACTTATAAACGAATTCACTTTCCAAGCGACGTTTTCGTAGCCGTTGCCCTCGTTGTTGCATAATTGCTTAAGCTCCCTAATGTTTCAATACTACAACTTCATCTTGTCTCACAACGTTTACAGTTTCAACCCTCGCTAAGAAGGACATCTTTGGGACCAGCATAAAGTGTCCTTCTTAGAGAAATGTCCGTCTTATAGAGACGCAAATATAAAGGGAGTAAAGAAGTAAGACACCAACTCTAGGTGTCCGTTTTACAGAGGTGCCGGTTAAGAGAGACTCGACTGTACACGGAGGACTAATGCACAGACGTTTAAGCAACACCATACGTGGAGAAGAACTACTATTAAATTGGATAGGCTGATATCAAGCGTTGCGACACAGGCTGCAATAAGGCAACCTCGTTCCCAAGTTCTTTCTCTTGCTCAGGAGACGGGAAAAAGAAAGCCCTGGGAACAAGGTTGCAGAAAGTATGTTATACTCGGCATTTTACGCCACTGTAAATTAACTGCTTGTAAATGTTGCTATGAAACTGAGCAATGGTGCAATCCACGTGTAATCTGGAATGAATGTTTTGCACGTTAAACAACTTAAGACGTTCACCTTTCAACATCTCGGGATAATAGCATTCAGGAGCATCAGGTCCATTTCGCTTTGGGAGACCTTTGCACCACATCAAAGATGTTCCCCTCTGCATGCCACCAGAAACTACGCTCTGAACTCCCCAAGAGATCAGTTGGAATTTACTTTGATACATTTTTAATACCTTGCCCCAGTCCTTCTGGCACCGGTCGTTAAACTTCAGACATGCCTCCTTGCAAATTGGCTGGGGCCGAGGCTTCGATGATGTCAAATCACATTTGGGTAACAAAAATTTGCAGTACATGTGTCTGATGAGCCGCCAGCAAGTCTTATTCAGCAGTTGTCCTGGGAAATCNGACTGTACACGGAGGACTAATGCACAGACGTTTAAGCAACACCATACGTGGAGAAGAACTACTATTAAATTGGATAGGCTGATATCAAGCGTTGCGACACAGGCTGCAATAAGGCAACCTCGTTCCCAAGTTCTTTCTCTTGCTCAGGAGACGGGAAAAAGAAAGCCCTGGGAACAAGGTTGCAGAAAGTATGTTATACTCGGCATTTTACGCCACTGTAAATTAACTGCTTGTAAATGTTGCTATGAAACTGAGCAATGGTGCAATCCACGTGTAATCTGGAATGAATGTTTTGCACGTTAAACAACTTAAGACGTTCACCTTTCAACATCTCGGGATAATAGCATTCAGGAGCATCAGGTCCATTTCGCTTTGGGAGACCTTTGCACCACATCAAAGATGTTCCCCTCTGCATGCCACCAGAAACTACGCTCTGAACTCCCCAAGAGATCAGTTGGAATTTACTTTGATACATTTTTAATACCTTGCCCCAGTCCTTCTGGCACCGGTCGTTAAACTTCAGACATGCCTCCTTGCAAATTGGCTGGGGCCGAGGCTTCGATGATGTCAAATCACATTTGGGTAACAAAAATTTGCAGTACATGTGTCTGATGAGCCGCCAGCAAGTCTTATTCAGCAGTTGTCCTGGGAAATCTGGCATGGTTTGCTTGGATAATGAAGATATGAATAATAAATATCATTTACTTCACTATGGTTAGAAAATAACTGAATCAACAAGGGTCAGTTTCCAAACATCAACACTAACATTGTACAAGGTAACAGGATAATTGTAAAGTTAAGAATGTCTTAAAATAAAAAGAAATCCACAGTTTTCTTTGTCCTCGATCTGTTGATTATACGGGCGGAGTCAGAGCTGAAGTGGTAGGGGATACTCTTTGTTCAGGTCTGGGGATAAAGCATCATATCGGCTGTTAGTAAAATCCAACTAGTGATCTGTTATCAATACTGCGTTCTGATTGGCTGAGCTACTACTAGGCTATATGTTATAGCCCACTAGTAGCGAAAAGCGCCGGTTTTTTGGCGCCAAAAAAGAGTTGAAAGTCTAGTACTTACTAGATAAAGTTGTTTTGTCTCGATATTTTTGAACAACTAGTTGGATTGTACTAAAACAATTATTCCTTGGGTTGACTCAACGCACATTCGGGCTCGAGTAATTGTTAATTATAATCACACATGCCGGACATAAATACTTCCGTTCAGCTACTGGCAAGAGTTTACATCAATTTGAGAGGGGTATTGAATATAGGTACAAAACGTACAACTAAGAGGAGATCTCATTGATGTGTTCCGTGGGGGTTACTCCCTTATATAAGCCATATACTAGGTATGTGTCACATCAAAGGGTACGCCTCTTTCTTTTGCTTTGTTTTGGTCTGAAAATGGGTATAGACTTAACCCATTTTGGTCTGGAATAAGGTTTTCAAAGGAACTACGGGAGTGTCAGTGGTTAGTGGAGGTATTTGTCGTTTCATTTCCAAATGAGTAGGAGCGAGTAAGAAAGAAGGAGACATATGGGAATTCAAAATGGATTTTAAAAAATCCTTTTTTTTTTTGCTGTTCTAATCTAAGTAGTGATGACATCATTTCTTAGAAGCCAGGTCTGAAAACTGGTGAGAAAAATGACATTCTTTTTGTCTAAAATAGGGTCAGGATTTGGAGAACCGGGCAGAACACTCCCACCAAGAATTCCCAGGAGTACCGCCCCGGACTGTGTTTAGGTTCCTCGCAAAATGAAAAACCACTTCCTTACGTTTCTGCTTTTTCTCGAGAAGCGAACACTGTAGGTAACGAATAGGTTCTCCCTCCATTCCTGTTCAGCGGGTGTAGCAAAAAGAAGTTCATCTCCCAGAATTGATCTGCACACTTCAGGTTTTACATCCTTTCCAGTTTTTTTATTTCCTTTCTGACCATGCGCACTGTAGGGGTGGCAATATTTGCGCCTGAGTGTCCTGTTTACTGCTCGCACACATCTGTGGTTTCTAAATGAATACGATATACACTCGAATACAGGCTAATGAATTTATAACTTATCGTACAGTATTATTATATTCGGTGAAAACAAAAAGAGAGAAAGAACACGAAAAACCGCGTCTCGAATTTTTGAATCCCCCTAATACGCTGTGTTTTCATATTTTCCAGGGAGGATTGCATTTTCATATACAAAACACAGACTGTATTATGTCAAACGTAGTTAATCGATAAAAGGATAATCGATAATCGATATCAATCATCAATGAATATCGATTTCCGATATCGATCGATAGAAGTCGATAAAGAAAAAAGTTGTGACTCCGATTAATATTGATGATTTTTTGATAGAAATTGATGATGATTTTTTATCGATTGTTATCGATTTTGTTAATCGATGAATTATTTTTTCTGTTACTTCGATTTGTATCGATTTCCAATGTCAATCGATTTTTATCGATTAACTCCTTCTGGATTATGAGAGATTCGAAAATAGTCAGGCCCCGTGTACACGACTCCGGACATTTCTATAACCGCATTTTTGATCTTTGTTAAACCTGATCAAGAGCCCAAGACTAGTCATGGGCTCCTGTCCTGATTCGTGTGTACGTGGTCTTGCTAAAACTCCTCTGGAGAGTCTGGAGAGTGTTTTTTTAAAAAACTGGTTTCGTGTAGACCGATAGCCTGGGAACGCTGACGATTTCCGCTGACGTATTTCCGGTCGTCGCACCCGAAAAGTTACTTTTCGGTTGGAGAGATCGAACTGACGACCGGAAATACGTCTGCGTTTGCAAGTTAGTGGACGGGTGGCTGATTCGTGTAAAAAAAAATATTTGGCGTCAAAACTATGGGATTAGGTGTCGAAAGGAGTGTGGGAGGATGGGACAATAGGAGGTAACCCATAAACAAGCTCTCGAGAGAACGCGTCCGCGAGCGGCGAAGCCGCGAGGGCAGAGGAGGAACTTCTTTCCCCACCCCTGGCACTTGCGTCTCCTTTCGCGTGCGGTACTCGCGTGACCTCTCGCGACTGTCCCATATGGAGAGTTTGCTCACAGGCTAAAAAGGAGAGGAATTTTTTCCCCCCGCCCCCTTCCTCTCTTTGCGCCTGCCGACGTGGGCTAGTGTTACATGTGCTAGAGTGGAGACAAATGTGTATAATTAGTCGCACCTGGCCTTTGCAGCCTTGGCAGAAGAGATATTAGTTTCCTTCACTTGAATGTTGTGCCTCTTTACTCCTGAAAACAAACCCAGATGTCACATGGTAGTTTTGCACAGGAGAGAAAAACCTTATTTTAGGCAGCAAAGGATGAATAAAACCAATGAGTTTCCTTGCTGTCAAAAGTTTTGTTGTATAAAACATTTTTGTCGAAAAAAATGACAAAAATGATGATAAAAAGAGCACTCAACAAAGGTTTGCCTCCTCATAGTGGGGTTTTGAAATTCGACGAGGGAACGTACGTCCCCGAGGGACAGAAGTATCCCCTGCCCGTTCTGCTCGCACACATCTGGGGTTTCTAAATGAATACGATATACACTCGAATACAGGCTCATGAATTTTATAACTTATCGTACAGTATTATTATATTCGGTGAAAACAAAAAGAGAGAAAGAATATACGAAAAACAAAATTAAAACTGTCTCGAATTTTTGAATCACCCTAATACGCTGTGTTTTCATATTCTCCAGGGAGGATTGCATATTCAGATGCAAAACACAGAGTGAATTATGCCAAACGTAGTTAATCGATAAACGGATAATCGATAATAATCGATAGTAAGCGATATCAATCATCAATGAATATCGATTTCCGGTATCGATCGATAGAAGTCGATAAAGAAAAAAGTTGTCACTCCGATTAATATCAATGATTTTTTGATAGAAATTGATGATGATTTTTTATCGATTGCTGTCGATTTTGTTAATCGATAACAATCGATAAATTATTTTTCTGTGACTTCGATTTCTATCGATTTCCGATATCAATCGATTTTTATCGATAAACTACTTCTGGATTATGAGAGATCTGAAAATAGTCAGGCCCCGTGCACACGACTCCGGACATTTCTATAACCGCATTTTTGATCTTTGTTAAACCTGATCAAGAGCCCAAGACTAGTCATGGGCTCCTGTCCTGATTCGTGTGTACGTGGTCTTGCTAAAACCACTCTGGAGAGCGGTTTTCTAAAAAACTGGTTTCATGTGGACCGATAACCTGGGAACGCCGACAATTTCCGGTCGTCGCACCCGAAAAGTGACTTTTCGGTTGGAGAGATCGAACTGACGACCGGAAATACGTCAGCGTTTGCAAGTTAGTGGACGGATGGCTGATTCGTGTAAAAAAAAAAAATTGCCTTCAAAACTATGCGGATTAGGTGTCGAAAGGAGTGTGGGAGGATGGGACAAAAGGAGGTAACCCATGAGCAAGCTCTCGAGAGAACGCGTCCGCGAGCGGCGAAGCTGCGAGGGGCAGAGGAGGAACTTTTTTCTCCACCCCTGGCACTTGCGTCTCCTTTCGCGTGCGGTACTCGCGTGACTTCTCGCGACTCTCCCCTCGCAGGCTAAAAAGGAGATGAGTTTTTTCTCTCCCGCCCTTCCCCTCTTTGCGCCTGCCGACGTGGGCTAGTGTTACATGTGCTAGAGTGGAGACAAATTTGTTTAATTAGTCGCACCTAGCCTTTGCAGCCTTGGCAGAAGAGACATTAGTTTCCTTCACTTGAATGTCGTGCCTCTTTACTCCTGAAAATAAAGTGCAAATGTCACATAGTAGTTTTGCACAGGAGAGAAAATTTTTATGTTAGGCAGCAAAGGATGAATAAAACCACTGGGTTTCCTTGCTGTCAAAGGTTTTGTTGTATAAAACCTTTTTGTCGAAAAAAATGACAAAAATGATGATAAAAAGAGCACTCAACAAAGGTTTGCCTCCTCATAGTGGGGTTTTGAAATTCGACGAGGGAACGTACGTCCCCGAGGGACAGAAGTATCCCCTGCCCGTTATCCAACTGGTGGTCTATTATCAATGCTGCGTTCTGATTGGCTGAGCTACTACTAGGCTAAATGTTATAGCCCCACTAGTAGCGAAAAGCGCCGGCTTTTGGGGGCCAAAAAAGAATTAAAAGTCTAGTTTTTACTAAATAAAGTTGTTTTGTCTCGATATTTTTGACCAACTAGTTGGATTGTACTAAAATAATTATTCCTCTCGCCCTAATGGCCTCTGAGTGAATAGCCCATTCTGCCTTCGGTCTCATGGGTTATTGACTCAGCGCACATTCGGGTTCGAGGAGTAATTGTTAATTATAATCAGACATGCCGGACATAAATACTTCCCTTCAGCTACTGGCAAGAGTTTACATCAAATAGAGAGGGGTATTGAATATGGGTACAAGACATACAACTAAGAGGAGATCTCATTGATGTGTTCCGTGGGGGTACTCCCTTATATAAGCCATATAGGTATGTGCCACCTCAGGTACGCCTCTTCCTTTTGCTTTGTTTTGGTCTGAAAACGGGTATAGACTTTACCCATTTTAGTCTAGAATCGGATAAGGTTTTCTTGGGAACTACGGGAGTGTCAGTGATCAGTGAAGGTATTCGTCGTTTCATTTCCAAATGAGTAAGAGTGGGTAAGAAAGAAGGAGAAATATGGAAATTCGAAATGGATTTTGAAAAATCTTTTTTTGTTGCTGTTCTAATCCAAGTATTGATGCCATCATTTCTTAGAGGTCAGGTCTGAAAACGGGTGTGAAATATGACATTCTTTTTGTCTAAAATAGGGTCAGGATTTGGAGAACCGGGCAGAACACTCCCAACAAGAATTCTCAGGAGTACCCCCCGGACTGTGTTTAGGTTCCGCGCAAAATGAAAAACCACTTCCTTACGTTTCTTCTTTTTCTCGAGAAGCGAATACTGTAGCTAACGAATAGGTTCTCCCTCCATTCCTGTTCAGCGGGTGTAGCAAAGAGAAGTTCATCTCCCAGAATTGATCTGCACACCTCAGGTTTTACATCCTTTCCAGTTTTTTTATTTCCTTTCTTACCATGCGCACTGTAGGGGTGGCAATATTTGCGCCTGAGTGTCCTGTTTACTGCTCGCACACATCTGGGGTTTCTAAATGAATACGATATACACTCGAATACAGGCTCATGAATTTTATAACTTATCGTACAGTATTATTATATTCGGTGAAAACAAAAAGAGAGAAAGAATATACGAAAAACAAAATTAAAACTGTCTCGAATTTTTGAATCACCCTAATACGCTGTGTTTTCATATTCTCCAGGGAGGATTGCATATTCAGATGCAAAACACAGAGTGAATTATGCCAAACGTAGTTAATCGATAAACGGATAATCGATAATAATCGATAGTAAGCGATATCAATCATCAATGAATATCGATTTCCGGTATCGATCGATAGAAGTCGATAAAGAAAAAAGTTGTCACTCCGATTAATATCAATGATTTTTTGATAGAAATTGATGATGATTTTTTATCGATTGCTGTCGATTTTGTTAATCGATAACAATCGATAAATTATTTTTCTGTGACTTCGATTTCTATCGATTTCCGATATCAATCGATTTTTATCGATAAACTACTTCTGGATTATGAGAGATCTGAAAATAGTCAGGCCCCGTGCACACGACTCCGGACATTTCTATAACCGCATTTTTGATCTTTGTTAAACCTGATCAAGAGCCCAAGACTAGTCATGGGCTCCTGTCCTGATTCGTGTGTACGTGGTCTTGCTAAAACCACTCTGGAGAGCGGTTTTCTAAAAAACTGGTTTCATGTGGACCGATAACCTGGGAACGCCGACAATTTCCGGTCGTCGCACCCGAAAAGTGACTTTTCGGTTGGAGAGATCGAACTGACGACCGGAAATACGTCAGCGTTTGCAAGTTAGTGGACGGATGGCTGATTCGTGTAAAAAAAAAAAATTGCCTTCAAAACTATGCGGATTAGGTGTCGAAAGGAGTGTGGGAGGATGGGACAAAAGGAGGTAACCCATGAGCAAGCTCTCGAGAGAACGCGTCCGCGAGCGGCGAAGCTGCGAGGGGCAGAGGAGGAACTTTTTTCTCCACCCCTGGCACTTGCGTCTCCTTTCGCGTGCGGTACTCGCGTGACTTCTCGCGACTCTCCCCTCGCAGGCTAAAAAGGAGATGAGTTTTTTCTCTCCCGCCCTTCCCCTCTTTGCGCCTGCCGACGTGGGCTAGTGTTACATGTGCTAGAGTGGAGACAAATTTGTTTAATTAGTCGCACCTAGCCTTTGCAGCCTTGGCAGAAGAGACATTAGTTTCCTTCACTTGAATGTCGTGCCTCTTTACTCCTGAAAATAAAGTGCAAATGTCACATAGTAGTTTTGCACAGGAGAGAAAATTTTTATGTTAGGCAGCAAAGGATGAATAAAACCACTGGGTTTCCTTGCTGTCAAAGGTTTTGTTGTATAAAACCTTTTTGTCGAAAAAAATGACAAAAATGATGATAAAAAGAGCACTCAACAAAGGTTTGCCTCCTCATAGTGGGGTTTTGAAATTCGACGAGGGAACGTACGTCCCCGAGGGACAGAAGTATCCCCTGCCCGTCCCCCTCCCCTCGTGCCTGAGTAAAATAGCATTTTTAAACAATCCCGAATGGATTTTTACTTTTTACTTGGTCGAGTTTTGTAAGAAAATATGTATCATAACTAAGACGGCGTCACCGCGACCAGCTGGTATGATTTATTCCGATTTATTCACAAACTGTTTAACTATGAAAGGTATGCAATGGTTACTAATTATATACTCCTTTAGGAGTGATTTTTGAGATTGTACTTAACGAGGGGCGGGAATAGCCTTTTCACACGAATTACATTTGATTGTTACATTTTAGGTACAGAAATCTCAGGAAGGCTGGACAACAGGGTGGTCCTAATAAATGTATGAGAAACAGCAGGGTAAGATTTCATGAGCCCTTTGAACAAAAATGGGAAAAATTCGAGCAACATGAAAACTATACCCTTTCCAGTGCAGGCGCTTATAGCCTCAGAAGAAGAGTACTCAATGCTATAAGACCTCGTTCCCAAAATTGTTAAAATAATTCAAGACCAATTACCCTTGAAATATTTGAGCCATATAGGTATGTGCCACCTCAAAGTGTAGGGTTTTTGCGCCGTCTTGGTATGAAAACTGGCATAAATTTTTCCCATTTTGGGCTGGAATCGGATGTGGTTTACGAAGGAACTACGATTGTGTATCAATGTGTTCGTCGTTTTAAGTCCAAATGAATGAGAGAGAAAGTGAAATATATGCGAATTCGAAATGGATTTTAAGAAATCTCTTTGATGCAGTTTTAATCTCAGCAATGATGACATATTTTCTGTTTTATGCCAAAAACATGTAAAGTTGAGTTCTGTGACCACCTCCAGGTCTGAAAACGGGTATGGATTTTAGAGGCCAGGTCTGAAAACGGGTGTAAAAAATGACATTTTTAGGTCTGAAATACGGTCAGAATTTGTAGAACTGGGCGGCACGCCCGCACCAAGAATTCTCAGGAGTACCCCCAGGGCATTATCACTGTCATTACATGACTGAATTTCCCCTGATTGACTCGACAAACAGGTATCATCCTTAAAAAATGACATGGAAAATTTAGCAGATCACATAACTTTGATTTTTCAACTTCCAGTCAAACAGTCTCCTTCCTCTTTACGTGAAGTCTCGACAACCATTTCTTAAAGTAAAACTGGATATAAAACGCTTATTTACTACGTTGACAGATAGTAATTCCATATTAGCACCTCTCTTAAGAAAACATTTTCTCGTCTAGCTAATATCTACATTAGATACGACCAAAAATAATCAAATGAGGGCAATACAAAGAAAAGAAAAGAAAAGAAAAGACAAATAATGAACACCGAATCAAACATGACGAACTTTGTGTAATCTGCTTACAATTGTATGATTAACCTTAACGCAGTAAAAAATTAACGTGTGAGCAAAGCGAGAATTTCACTAACATATTTTAGCTGGTTACCTAACTTCAAGAAGCACGTTTAATATCCATCTGAAAGTAATTAAGCGGTTTTTCTAGTTTAACGGTTTACAGATATTGCTAAACAACATATTAAAATCAGCTACTACGTAGATTGATAAGTCTAATCCGGGTGTATTAAGATAAGTTGAATCAAGTTCCCCCATGTTTCAATTGAGAAAAAAGACATCGAGAGGGTTCCCATTGGAGTATAATAAGTCGATGAAAATCGTTAACTGTTAAACTCAACATAAACTTAATAAGCTGAATCAGTGGTTGTTTTTCATAAAACTATCCACTTGGTAATCAACAGCACCGCACACGAAGTGAGTAAAATAAGGAGGGGATGTTTTGTGAAAGTACTTTTCTTTTAGCATGATCATTTCATGAAAGCATTGAAGCATTGGTCTTTTCCTGCTGTGAATAATTCTCTTAAGCGATAAGGAAAAAACTTAGTAAGCTTTCTTTCAGGTCGATTTCCCTTCACAAAAAAGTCCTCTGTGGCGGACAGCATAAAACCATACAACTTCCATCTAACACGCCGTTCAAAAGTCAGACTTACTGAATTATAAAACACTTGGGAACAAACAAGGAGAGATATTTCTGGCAGAATTCAGTATGGTAATTGAAGAAAAGAGAGTTACTTACGATTCGAACTAAGTTCACTATCAACATGACTGAAAAAGCTCAGTGAGGCCGCCACACTCAACAGGACTAAAGTGATGCAGCATTGAAATACTCCCAAGGAAATCATATTTCCTTACTGCCTTGCCAAAAACTTGTGGATGAATTGTGCTCGGCAAGCTACGCTAAGATATGCTGCTAACTGTTTTTTTCAAGGTAGATATTAAATATCTTAAATCGCTTCCACGCTGTTTGAATACGCCCATTAAAACATGCCTCGGGGCAAAAGAGGCAAGTTTTCCGACTTTCAACCCAGCTTCTCCTGAACACATATTACATGGCTTATGTATTAGTCTGCATGTCCAGCTCGCGACAAGCCCACGCTGTGTTTTCATGGAGAAAAAGGGTTGAATGTATTAATTGTTTGGAGGAATTATCCAGACGTGCAGTATTGTTTAATAACTTCCAGAAACTCGAGCATCATTCAATCTCACCCAGAGAGTTGGATAAATTCCAATTAATAAAACCAGGATATAGTTACAAACAAACCGTTTGTTCACAACAGTACGTGTCCAAAACATCTGGGCTTCGCTGATAATTTTTTGTTCGGGTTCCTGTTCCTTTGTTGAAGGGTATTTCCTCTGTTACTTTCAACTGGTTGTTTTAAAGAACCATCAAATTGTATGGGCTATTAAAAAGCTGGAATTTGATTTATAAACACTACTAGTTCCGAATTCAAATTTTGCACTATCCTGGGTTATCTTAAGCCCGGTTTAAACAACCCGAGGTGTTGTACCTACATACATGACACGACAGGCATACGGAAAGCCCTTGATCAAGATGAGTAGAATGCGGTCTTTTCGGTGCAAGAACTAACTACCCCCAAGTCTTGATAAATTGCAGCCTTAAAGCAAACGAACGCATCACATCAGACAAATTTATTTTATGAAAATAAGAATCTGCTAGTTTTCTAGCTACAAAGTATTTACAGCAATGAAAATCTCAGTAATACTGTGATTTGTTACGTAAGCTCCAAAATTTACTATACATCCATGATAAAACGTTCTATGATGTCTTAGTTGGCAACGAAAACAGGCTACAAATTTCCTGTACCTATTCATACGATATCTTTTTAGTTCGCAGTTAAATCTTGTCCAAAATAATCTGCGATCAGGCGTTCTTTTTTTTTCAGGGAAAAGCGAAAAAGAGAAGAAGGACCGCCTTATCGCAGGAGTTGAGGTCGAAAACGCAACCTCGTTTCCATGACAGCTTTCCAATGAAAAATCGGGAGGGAGGGGTTGGGAGCCGTAAGTCGATTGCGATCTCAGAGGTCAATGTTTTAGAACTAACCTAGAAGTACCTAGAAGTGCAGTTTGAACTTAAGTGTGTTTTATCATTGCCAGACCTGCTGTGTAATTAAAGAAAAGAGAGCTAGTCTAGCTATGTACATTGAATCGGTCGCTTGATTCTTGAAAATAGTTGATCGGAGAGTAGACAATTTGATAATGAAAACAAAAACGCATACCGTACATATTTTGGGTTGTGTGGTTTAATAATGGGGTTTCTTCATCTTTGTAATCAAACGGCTCCCCTTACTGGCCCCCAACCGCCCCCCCCCCCCCCCCTTCCAACCCCCACAAAAAAGAAGCAAAACCTAACGGTTTGCCAAGGTGTACGTGACCGGCCTTTTCCGGCCCTCCTAATTTCTGGGGGAAGAGCCCTGTGCACGAAGGTTAAATAATAACGCGCTCCCCTCCCCCCTATGGTTGTTTGTCGCCATGTTAACTCTCCTGTCTCAGATTTGACGGTTTCTCTTGTTGTTGGCCCAGTCTCTTGAGATGTGATATGTGACAGCCAAGCGCCTGGGTGAAAGTGTCCTTGTAATTGTATCTGACTCCAAACTCCTTGCACGTTTCACGCACGATGGGAGTTATCGCTGGATAGTAAATCTGACTCACAGAAGGGAAGAGGTGATGGGCGGTCTGGTGGTTGAGAGCTCCTGGTAATAAAAAAATAATGGAGAAACTGCATTAATATTTTGATACAATGTTTAGTTAAGGTAAAAAAACCACTGCAAAAACCGTGTACGAACAATCTTGCTCAACGTCGGATCCAAAACGATCGTGATCAGTCAAAATATATAAAATTGAAAACGTTACAGTCAAGAAGACTTTTGCAGGGACTGATCAAACAACGTGAAATAGAGTTAAGTTGCGATATTTTAACTGGCCAATACCAGTCTCCATCAGGTTTATTGAGATATCACGAAATAATGACCGGAAATTACATTATATGACGTGGTATGATGTGGCTACTTAAAAAGACAAGATAACAAAAAAATAAAAGATATACTAAATATAGTTACAGTTCCTCACGTTTATTGATGCACAGATACTCTATTTTGATACAATCAAGTGCGAATAATTATTCTCTCTTGATACAATCAAATATCTCTTGGCAGCCAAGTTTAAGACAAACATCGGATCAATTTAGGCTTCTGTGAAACTGCCCACCTACCCCTCCCTTGAGCCCACATTAACACTTTTCTCACTTAGGTTTAATGTTGGCTTGGGGGAGGGGTAGGTGGGCAGTTTCTTAGAAACCTAAATTGAACCCAAAAAGAGACGGCCACATTTGGCCTGGTTACTGCTGTTGTCATTTTCTTTGAATCTCCGTAAGGTATACACAGTGACCTCTTTGAGATGGACAATTAGTGCTTGCCCTAGGGACCTTTCTGTTAAAGCAGCGAGACAAAACCTACTGCCCCACGAGACAAGAATACCACGCGTAACACGCGAGCTGCGAGAGAAAAAGGCGCGAGACACCGTGAGACTCGAAAGACGCACGCGTGGCCATTTTCCTCTCTCGCGCGTTCCGTATGATGGAACAAGAATAACAGAAGGCTCCTCAGAGTATTGTACGGACCCTGAGACTGTTGATCCGTAAAGTACTTTCACTGTTCTCCAATTTTGGTGCGCGAAGCGAGAGAACGCGCGAGCGAACGGCGAAGCCACGAGGGGTGGGGAAAAGAAGATCTTTTCCCGCCCCTCGTACTGGCGTCGCCTTTCGTGTACGGCTGTCACGTGAATTCTCGCAAATACCCCTAATGGAGAGTTTGTTCGCAGGCTGAACGAACCTGTGAAAACATTGAAGAACCAACTGTCTGTCGCATAGTCCTGAGTCGTCTCAATCTGAAGCTCTGCCCTGAAACAGAACACACCTATACTGATCACTAAAATACTTGCAGAGCAACAATTAAACGTCGAATAAGTCACAATTTCACAAAGGGCCAAGAGCCATAACACATTTGTAGAAATCGATATTAATCAATTAAAATAATTTACCAATCACGGTTGATCTTGCCATTCTCATCCGGTAGCGGCCAATCAACCTGTGAAAAATTACGAAAAAAAAAAATTCGCTTCTTTCTCTTATTCTTATTCGACTGGGAAAAAAGATGTTATGTTTATGTCACCAAAGTGGTTCAAATTCTTCATAGTCAGCTGTGTCCCTATGGCGGTGGTGTCTAACAGCTTTTAATTCATCTTTTTATCGAGTCTTTCGTTACTCAAATTCTTTTTGTTACAATGTTACAACGAGGTAAAAAAATCATAGAACCAAGCAAATCAAACTCATCTTAATCAGTCCACAATGAATACCCATTAGAAGCCACACGACATTTTAGCCACTTCTGAGTTCCCGGGGGGGGGAGCGCACGGGGGGGAGGGGTGGGGGGCGGGGGCTAGAGAGATATGTATTGGGAATGATCTGGGCCATATACCAAGCCTACACTTTATTTTCACTGCCTTCTGCGATAACCACGTCACTTGTAGACGGTGTGAAGTTGACAACAGTAACAGCTGCACCAGAACGCCAAGCTACGTACGAAGAAACGAACCATGCTCACAGAAGATGCACGCTAGCCGAGCGCACCCGAGGCGGCGCGGAGGCAGGGGGGAGGGAAGGAGCGAGTGGGGGGGAGGGGGGGGGGGGGGGGAGGGGGGGGGGGGGGGGGGGGGGGGGGGGGGGGGGGGCTTAACAAAGTTTTATAGTGGAAGGCTCTGCCCCGAGGTCCAACCCCTTACCCTTTTATACACCCTTCTTGGAAGAAAAGGTACCCCTTTCGTATATATTCTATGGACCAATGTTACCCCTTTCACATTCCTAGTTTAGAACTTTGCATCCCTTTAAACTGCTGCAAAGGCACTGTCAACAATATGAATACATCACAAAATCAGAACGTTTTCTCGACTTTTTCACTGCAATAAAATGCGTCTGTTGGCCCTTGTTGGCCCTCTTCCCTATCCTTTCATTTACCTGAAGGATGAAAAAGGTACCCCTTTCGGGCGGAGCCCCTGTATACTGTATAGGCCATTATAGGAAGTAGTCCCCGCGGATTCTGAACCTACCTCGCTTACAACATGAGAGGCCTGAAATATGAGAGCCAACCAGTAACTTCCTACAATCTCCGCAATGGTGTAGAGAGCAATCTAGTTTTCCAATGTAAAAAAAAAAAAACGTTTCATTGACCACTACCATAACATAACATAATACTCTCTTTTGTAACCCAAAAATTCTGCATAAGCATTGTCTTCAGTTTCTCTTGGGAGTTAAAATGGCCCCTAAGAGAAACTGAAAGCAATGCTTATGCAAAATTTTGGGGTGACAAACAAAGAGCATTACGGTATGTTATGGTATTTCTGGAGTGGTCAATTGTCAACTAAACGAAATTCAGTTAGTGTTGAATCTCAGAAATTACAACACGGCCAGTCTCTTGTATTCTTAGGGGCGACTAACAATCTTAAGGCAGATTTAGCGAAAGACAATCTAACGACCGGGCTGGTGACGACAGTGAGAGACCGCGTGCG
Source organism: Porites evermanni (assembly GCA_942486025.1). Lineage (NCBI taxonomy): Eukaryota > Metazoa > Cnidaria > Anthozoa > Scleractinia > Poritidae > Porites > Porites evermanni. The sequence continues at coordinate 70,476 of CALNXI010001152.1, read as the reverse complement.
CTGCTCTAAACGCGAAGGCGAATCTGATCTCATTGATAGGTTTTTAATGATGCTCAGCAACGGGGCCTTTTATAGGGGGAAAAATAAGAGGCATCAGTATAAATGGCACAAGTCGCTTGAAACGACGTGACGTATCTAAGAAGACGTGTTTTATCTCAGTAAGAAAGGCCCGTAAAACCTATTGACGTTTCTTAGCTGAGATGAAGAAACTTGGCCTCTTGTGTAGTACGCATGCGTTATGCCAACACGTGCCATGTTGGATTGCCTTTGCTACAGGCAAGAGGGAGAACAAAAGCCTGCCTTTTCCCGTTCCTCCACTACCCCTTGCCCCGACGTCTGCCACGAGGGCAAGAGAAGACTTTGGGGATGAGGCTATTTACACGAGCTGTTCGCGTCTTAAGTGAGAGTTGCCTGTATAAATGTTACAGTTGGCGTCTCATTCAAGACGCATCTTCTTTTTTCTAGTACAAATGGCCCTAACGTGGAACTACTTAGCTTACCATTTTCCAAACGCCG